>CAKNYM010049291.1:86518-100306 GCA_932195095.1 Andricus curvator | reverse complement strand
ATTCTCATTGCAATATTCTAAATATTTGGCATCAGGTCGAAAAAGAAGAACTTTTTCTAGTTGTTAATTCTGAAGATTTCGAAATAATATTTTTAAACATCTTAAGGATCTTTAAAGGTTTTAGCAAAATAAAAAAAAATTCTTAAGTTTGCAGGGAAAATTCAAAATGATTTATTATTTAAAAAAATTAATTTCAAGAGAATATTCAAAGAGATTTTTCAAAAAATGTTGAATAATAAAGATCAATTGAGAAATTATTAATTTGAAAAATAATCAAAAAGTTAAAAATATATTTAGAAGTTTTGAAAAGATTCTAAAACAATTTATAACGTGAAAAAATTTCAAAACATTTAAAACAAAACGTAGATTTTTGAAGCCGTCAAACATAAAATTTATAAGCTTTTGAGGCATTTTAAAATGCTTTAAATGAATAAAAAATAAGTCTCAACATTCCTAAAAAAAACTAACAATAATTTTTTGTTTGAAAAATTTTTTTACTCCTGCAGGATTTTCAAAAAATTGTAGGAAAAACCGAGTTCCAAGATAATAAAATTATTATTAGATTCCTGGAAAATTGTCGAATCATTTTTTCCAAACAAATTTTTAAGAGAATATTTAAAAAGATTTCAGAACAAATTTTAATGTTTAAATTAATTTTTCCAGCTTAAAATTGCTTTGAATGATATAATTTTGAAAATTTATAATTTTTTTTGATTGATTCTCCAATTCATAGCATTGACAATGATATTGTGGATTTCTATTTTTTTTATATATTTTAACTGTACTGAGTATAAAAGTTAAATTTTTACTGTTCAACGGCTTCTAATTAAAATATTTTCAATTGAAAAGTTTCAAAAGCTTTCATTGTATACATGAAAATTATTAAACGTTTGGCTTAACATTTTTTCATGCTTTAATTTTCAAAGTTTAAAATTCAAAAGTATTCCACTGAGTGTTTTAATTTGCGGTTCATTTTTTATAACTTCAAATTAAAAAATTTTTATCTTCAAAAGTTCGAATCTTTTAATTTCAATGACCGTGATCAATTCTTTCACAATTGTTCAATCTTTATTTGCAGTCAAAAGGTTATTCTTCTTCGACCTAGGATGAAAAATGTTGAGAACATTGCAATGAAATAATTTTAAATGATCTATATAGTGTCCAATCGATTGCTATATATTTGAAAAAACTTCAAACGTAAGGTTTTTTTTCCAGATATAACTTTGCAATATTCTCATCGCAATATTCTAAATATTTGGCATCAGGTCGGAAAAATAAATAAAATAAAATTCTTAAGTTTGCAGGGAAAATTCAAAATGATTTATTATTTCGAAAAATTAATTTCAAGAGTATTTTCAAAGAGATTTTCAAAAAAATGTTAAATAATAAATATGAATTAAGCAATCATTAATTTGGAAAATAAGCAAAAAGTTCAAAATATATTTAGAAGTTTTGAAAAGATTCCAAAAAAATTTTAAACGTAAAAAGATTGAAAGGTTTTAAATTAATAAAAAATATGTCTCAAAATTCCAAAAAAAAACTAACAATAATTTTTTGTTTGAAATTTTTTTTTTACTTCTGCAGGGTGTTCAAAAAATTGTAGAAAAAATTCGAGTTCCTAGATAATAAAATTATTATTAGATTCCTGGAAAATTGTCAAATTATTTTTTTAAACAAATTTCTGAGAGAATATTTAAAAAGATTTCAAAACAAATTTTAATGTTTAAATTAATGTTTCCAGCTTGAAATTGCTTTAACTGATATAATTTTGAATATTTATAAATTTTTTGATTGATTCTTTAATTCATAGCATTGAAAATGATAGAGAGGATTTATATATTTTTTTTTAAATATTTTAACTGTACTGTGTAAAAAAGTTAAAATTTTGTAGTTTAACGGCTTCTAATTAAAATATTTTCAATTGAAAAGTTTTAGAAGCTTTCGTTGTATACACGAAAATTAATAAACTTAACACTTTTTTAAGCTTTAATTTTAAAAGTTAAAAATTCAAAAGTATCCCACTGAGTGTTTTAATTTGTGGTTCATTTTTTATAACTTCAAATTAAATTTCAATTCAATTTTTATTTGCAGTCAAAAAGTTATTCTTCTTCGACCTAGAATGACAAATGTTGAGAACATTGCAATGACATAATTTTTAATGATCTATATGGTGTCCAATCGATTGCTATATATTTGAAAAAAACTTTAAACGTAAGGTTTTTTTTTTTAGATTTTTTAAGTTTGCAGGGAAAATTCAAAATGATTTATTATTTGAAAAAATTAATTTCAAGAGAATATTCAAAGAGATTTTCAAAAAAATTTTGAATAATAAAGATCAATTGAGCAATTATTAATTTGGAAAATAATCAAAAAGTTTAAAATATATTTATTAAAACACAATCTACATTTCTGAAGATGTCGAACACAAAATTTATAAGCTTTTTAAGCATTTCGAAAGGTTTCGAATGAATAAAAAATATGTCTCAAAATTCCTAAGAAAAACTAACAATAATTTTTTTTTTGAAATTTTTTTTTTATTTCTGCAGGGTTTTCAAAAAATTGTAGGAAAAATTCGAGTTCCAAGATAATAAATTATTATTAGATTCCTGGAAAATTGTTGAATAATTTTTTCAACAAAATTCCTTAGAGAATATTTAAAAAGATTTCAAAACAAATTTATTGTTTAAATTGATGTTTCCAGCTTAAAATTTTTTAAATTGATGTTTCCAGCCTAAAATTGTTGAAATCATATAATTTTGAAATTTTATAATTTTTTTTATTGATTCTCCAATTCATAGCATTGAAAATGATATTGTGGATTTTAATTTTATTTTTTTTATTTTTTTTTTTAATTTTAACTGTACTGTGAATAAGAGTTAAAATTTTTCTATTCAACGGCTTTTAATTAAAATATTTTCAATTGAAAAGTTTTAAAAGAAAAACAAACTTTAAACGTAAGGTTTTTTTTTATAACTTTGCAATATTCTCATTGCAGTATTCTCATTGCAATATTCTCATTGAAATATTCTAAATATTTGGCATCAGGTCGAAAAATAACAACTTTGTTTAGTTGTAAATTCTTTTAGAAAGTTACAATTACAATAAAATACAAAAATGTGCAAAGAAAATACAAAAAAGTACAAAATTCGTCTCAATATGGTGTCCAATCGATTGCTATATAATTGAAAAAAAAACTTCAAACGCAAGGTTTTTTGTTATAACATTGCAATATTCTCATTGCAATATTCTAAATATTTGGCATCAGGTCGAAAAAGAACAACTTTTTGTAGTTGTAAATTAATTTAGAATATTACAACTACAATAAAATACAAAAATGTGCAAATAAAAATACAAAAAAGTACAAAATTCGTCTCAATATGGTGTCCAATCGATTGCTATATATTTGAAAAAAAACTTTAAACGCAAGGTTTTTTTTATAACATTGCAATATTCTTATTGCAATATTCTAAATATTTGGCATCAGGTCGAAAAAGAGCAACTTTTTGTAGTTGTAAATTAATTTAGAAAATTACAACTACAATAAAATACAAAAATGTGCAAAAAAATACAAAAAAGTACAAAATTCGTCTCAATAATAGAAAAAAGTTGTACTTTCCTGTAATTTATTGTATTTATTTGTAGATTCCTGTACAAATAATTTTAATTTTCTGTCCTTTTTGTAGAAAAATTTCTCAATCAGGGCTTTTCTTGTTCCAGGAACAATCAGCGAGATTAAGATTTAATTTCACAAAGGATAAAGAATGTTATCTTATAAAATGATATTTACAAATGAAATCTTGTGTAACTGAATTAAAACTTGAAATAATTCAAGGATGCTCTCAGCTTTGGAAAATTGCATCGTATTATTGAATTCTATAGGCATATATAGATGGTATTATGTTATGGCCTTGAAAACAAGATTACATTGTTTTGATGCAAATTGCACTAAATGTCGTCAACGTCAAATAAATCTAAACTGTACTTAGAAAAAACACATAAAATTCAGTTAAACCTCCCATAAATGTATTAAATTTCAAGTGTGAGAATATTGCAAAGATTCTTGCACATATGTAAATCTGACCTGAATTAAACAATAATTTTACTATATATGAATTTTCTCAACATGGAGCTTGAACAAAAATAATTATAGAATTTCCCAATGAGGTACTTCCTTTAAGAATAAATTGCGTCAAGTACTACTTCAGATCTATTTTTATAAATTACTCAAAGTTTTATAGTTTGTTATTCATGTGCAATATTTTCTTTATAATGTCTAAATTAGATTAACTAAAACCTGGACCATGAAACGGAATAAAATTTTTTGTACATATGTAGGTTAATTATCTGGTTGAAAATTAAAAGAAGCTTACTAAAATATTGAGGAAAAAATTAAGTAAGTAAAGGTATCGGTACGTGCGCTATTGATGCTTGAGTGACTTCAGTCATATAAAAGAACAGTGAATGCAATTACTATCGCGTGTCCCAAATCCTTTTCATAATGCTTTTATCAAGGTTAATTTTGTATTTTTAAAGGTTATGTCAATTGTTCTCTAATTAATAATGAAGACACAATTCATTGCCAAATCTTTTTTTTTTTTTAAGTCTAATTATTGGATCAAGATGTTCATAAATAATTTGCTATAGCTACTAAAGTTATATAAAAAGATATTCATGATCAAAAGTCGAAATTTTTTAAAATTTGTATATGACTACTTTAATGAGTTTGTGGTTCAAGTGCATTTAAAAATACATCAAGTTTTTTTCACATAATTTTTTTTTTATATACATTTTTATTATTTATTTTGTTTACATTTGTATATTAAGTTTTATAATACAAGATTTCAGAAACTAGCATTCGCACTATATGGCTCAATACCTGTAAATTACTGTCAAAAATTTCATAATCAAAGGAAAATTGTTTATTTAATAAATAGTGAATAGATTTTTGTGCTTTAGATTTCATTTCAGACAGTTGAAATTTTCATCCAATCCTTATAATGAAGGGCTAATTTGATTCCCTGAACATTTCTTTACAATTCTATTTGGTCAAGTTTTATTAAAACAAAAATTATTTTTGAAAATATTTATTCACAAAAATAATGACTGTATGATTTCTAAAAAAAAATTTTTTAACGAAACTCAACCAAACAAGATTGTAGAGAATATTTCAAAAATAATGTTAGCCCCTGTTCATTTGGATTGGATTAGAGTTCCAGCTTTAACCTGAAATTGAAGCTAAAACAAAAAAATTCATATAAATTTTGGTAAATAGATAATTTCAAATTAAAATTTTTTTTCTAAAGCATTCTCAGAAGTCTCCTTCAAAATTCGCAGCATTTGAGGATGTTCACTAGTTATCTCAAAGCTCAAAAATGAGCATTTTTAAAAATGATTTGAAAAATTAAGAAAAAAATTATCATGCTTAATCATGAAGAATTTTGAAAGAAGGCTGAAGGCGAGCTTTAAAAAAAATATTTCAGGTTAAAATGGTTCATTCAATAATAGTTATTTAGAGTTTTATTTTTTTGCTTTCTCTTTAGGTCAAAGTTGCAATCCTTATTCAACCCTAATGTTATAGGGCTATTTTTATTTTTTGAAGGATTCTCTACAAATTTTTTTTGTACGTTTTTATTTAAAAATTTTCTATGTAGGATTAGTTTTTTTTAGTAATTTTTTCAAAAAAATATACCAAAGAGATTTGCAGAGAATTAAATTTTTTTTTATTAAGAATTGCAACTCTTACCTAAGGAGAAAGCAGAAACATAAAACTCTGAATAACTATTTTTAAATAAATAATTTTCACTTGGAATTTTTTTTCTTAAAGTTTGACATCAGTTCTATTCCAAAATTAGTTACGATTAAGAATGCATGTCCTATTAATTAATTAAGTAATTTGATTTAATTTCATTAATAATCAATTAAATAATTAATGAACGGTTAATTGATGCAAAATTTCAAGGGATGGGGGAAATCTAAGAGTCCTTTAAAAAAATGCTATTTTTTAATATTGTTTGTTAAAAAAATTGTATACAATTTTTTGTGTTTAAGCTTCAATTTTAGGTAAGTTGCCAACTTTTTTTTTAAGCACGCTTAAAATTCTCCTTTAAAATTAATGTCAACAAAAATAATTGTTTAATCAATTTATTTTAGTTGTTAATAATATTCTCTTCGAATTATGCTAGAAATGACGGTTTTTTCTGAAATTTTCAACTTTTTCTCCATTTTTTACTTAAATTGAGCTAACATTCAATTCAATTTAGCAAAAATAATTGTTTAAACAAATTAGTATTGTTTATATCTATTTTTCTGTATTATTATCAGATAGTTTCTATTTTTTCTTAAATTTTTTAATTTTTGTACACTTTTCAAATAGAGTGAATTAATAATTAATTCAAGTTGTCAAAAATAATTGTTTATACAATTTATTGTTGATAAAATTCTCTTTGCTTGATGAAAGAAAGTTGCGGTTTTTTCTGAAATTTTGAACTATTTTGTCTATTTTTCACTTGAAGTGACTTAATATTTAATTTAGCAAAAATCATTTTTTGAAGGAATTTTCATTATAATTGCTTTTTTAAATTTTTTAAACTTTTTTCCTGCTTTTTACTTAGTGATAATTATAAATTAGTGACAATTAATTAAATTTAACGAAAATAGTTGTTCAAAAAATGTATTATTGAGAGAATTATATTTTAAACAATTTTTTTCTTTTTTTTCAATATATGTTTTTGAATAAAACTGATGTTTGAAATATTATTGGTGGAATTAAAATTAATATTTATTATTTGTCCATAACTAAAAAGTCAAAGAAAAGCTGAAAATTTTAGAAAAATTTACAACTTTCTAGCGTTACTCCAGAAGATTGTTATAAACCATAATAAATTGTTTAAACAAGTATTTTTGTTAACTTGCATTCATTATCACCTTACTGAGTAAAGAGTGGATAAAAAGTGGAAAATTTGAGAAAAAACCTCAACTATCTGGGATTAATGAATGATAATATTATTCAAAATAATAATGAATTGTTTAAAAACAAGTGGAAAAAATTCCAGAAAAAACCGCAACTATCTAACATTACTATGGAAGAAGATAGTTATAAATAAGAATAATTTGTTTGAACAATTGTCAGTTAAATTGCATTAATTTTTACCTTTCTCTAAGTTAAAGGCCAACAAAAAGTCGAATATATAATAAGATAGATAAAATAATAAGATTATGAACGATAATGATAAATTAATTAAACAATTAGTTTTGTTAACTTCAATTAATTATTTACTCCACTCTAACTGAGGATTGGACAAAAAGTGGAAAATTTGAGAAGTAATTGAAATTTTCTAGCACTATTCTAAGAGAATATTATTAACAATAATAATAAATTGTTTAAACAATTACGCCCGTTGAAAATTGTCTCACCCTAATTGAAAATTGGACAAAAAGTGGAAAATTGTTGAAAAAACCGCTACTTTCTAACTCGATTCTAAGTGAAAATTGATATAAACAATAATAAATTGTTTAAACAATCCATGAAAACTTCTAGTAATCAGTATAAAGTAGTGATTTATGTATAAGAAACAATTTTCATATAAAAAACCGCGAAAAAAACAGTGTCAAAAACTCGGGAAACCCATTTTTTCACTTATGGGGTTTCTTTGGGACTCTATAAAACAGACTTATGGGGGAGATATTTGAAAAATATTTGATTCTTATTCTATGGCTCAGTGTGAAGAGTTGAGTTTCAGCTCGATTCAGCAATTCATCTCCATTAAATTTATTTTTTTCTTGGATTCGAACAAATTTCCGTACGATATGCATGAAAATTCGAGAGAAAAAATTGGACCACCCTACTGACAGTATCAAAACCAACGCATTTTTAAATATAATTTAACAGATCTTTAGTTACACCACACAATATCCTTTAACGCGCCAACACAAAAAACACTTCAAAAAATTTATTTTCTCATCAGCGGTGCACATGAACTAACTACAATGCATCACACCATCTGAATCAATTGAATAATCCCTTATCACTTTGAGCACTTAATAAACTTACAATTTGCCTTTGCTGGGCCCCAAAAACCACGAAGACCGGCCGGTGGAGAACCTCCATGATCACCACCCCTAACCCACGCCGCCAAAACAGTAGAACAAGTCCTTCCTATCCGAACAGTAGAACAAGTCCTTCCTATCCGAACAGTGGAACAAGTCCTTCCTATTCGGACACTACGAGCGGTGAGACCAAGAGGTGAGTCGCACCTCCCCTAATGTGTCTTCCCTAATAAAACTCGAATCGACTTGGGTCGATCAGTCGCGCTCACACTTCACCGCGCTTTGAGTTACTACAAGTTACTAAAAGCTTCGTAGGTCCGTACGTATTCATTTATCCCTGCGAGCTATGTCGTACGACACGAGAGGTCATCCATGGAGTGGGGATGGATACACCTGGGTTGTCGTCGCCGAAGAAGTGTGCGAGGTAGTAGGAGGACCACGAGGACGCCTGCGAGTGGTAGCAGAAGAAGAAAAAGAAGCAAAAGAAGAAGCACAAAAAAGGGGAGCGCCAGTATACGCGAGACAAGGAGGTGAGGCCACCAGGTGGCCTCCGATTGCAACACCCGCACCCGTATATTCCCACGTTGACAGAGGAACTCGTCGGTCTTTCAATGTTTCAATGCTTCAATGTTTCAATGAGGCCCATTGTCGAGTTTGCCGCACGCGTCTACTTCATTCCATGACTAACCTTCGCTACTGCAGTCGTCACTCCATCACTTAGGGACCGTACTTACATTACGCAACAGCTCAAGGGGAGGGAGGGGTCAAGACATTTTGTCAGGATTTTTGAAGGCAGGGGGGAGGGGTCCTTTATTCATGTAGGTAATTTTCGGAAATTCACAAATGAAACAAGTAACTCGCCAAAATTGTACAGTTTAATATGAATTTAACTTGACAGAAAATAAATCCCCTGTCATTTCCCAATCAAAGAAAATTATTTAACTAGTAAATACCCTTCAATAAAATAAAATCACAGGCAAACAACGCAAGAGGCGCACAGCGGTCGAAACGAGCAACGTGCGCGGTGCTGCGAAAAACGTTCACGGCGCACTTGTAGTTTTCGGTGACTGTCGACGGAGCTCAAGTGGGAAGGAGGGGTCAAGAGATTTTTTTACGATTTGTTACGGAAGGGAGGGGGGGCCTTCATTCATGTACGTCATTTTTGGAAATTCACAAATGAAACAAGTAACTTGCAGAAATTGTACAGAAATTTAATATTAATTTAACTCTACAGAAAATAAATCCTCTGCCATTTCCCGATCAAAGAAAATTACCGAACTAGTAAATACCCTTCAAGAAAATAAAATCACAAGCAATACCATTAGGCAAGCAGCGCAAGAGGCGCACAACGGTCAAAACGAGCAAGGTGCGCGGTGCTGCGAAAGACGTTCACTGCGCACTTATAGTTTTCAGTGACTGTCGGCGGAACTCTGTAAACCCATATTCTCAATTTTTCAATTACTCATTTTCTAAAATCTTCACAAATCAGGCCCTTCATTCATGTACGCAATTTTCGGAAATTCACAAATGAAACAAGTAACTTGCAGAAACTGTACAGAAATCTAATATGAATTTAACTTTACACGCCAAAGAAAACTGGTGAGTGAAAAAAAGAAACTAGCCAACAACAATTTTTTTTTAAAGTCAGGGAAAAGTCAGGGATTTAGAAAAAAAATCTTGTAAAAGTCAGGGAATTTATATAACTTTAAATAACTGTCAAGCAGAATAACTTTGAGATTTTTATTTGAAATTATTTTATTCCGCTCATGAAAGATTCTAGGTTCAAAATGTAATATTCTGATCTTTGAATATCAATGGTCAGGGAAAATTTAAAGAATTTTTAAAATTAAGTTTTGCGGTAACCCTGATATAACATTCTTGTTAGTAATTTATTTGCTTTATATTTATATTTCTTTTTTTGCAGTTGCTTCCTCCTGAAATATATCTTTTTAGTTGTAAATTTTATTATTTGTTTGAAAATTCAACAGTATTGTTAAAAAGTCAATCTTTTTGCTTGAAAATTCCACTATTTCGAAGGAAATTTACCTTTTGAGAATAAATCATATTTTGGTGTTGAAAAATCAACTGAAATGTTTTTTGGATAAAAATCCAACTATTTTTTTGAAAATTTGTCTTTTTGCTTTAAAAATTCATTTGCTTTAGTAGAAATTTTATCTTTCTCAGATAAGAATACAACTGTTTGGCTGAAAATTCAATAATTTTGTTGTAAAGTCATCCTTTTGGGTCGAAAATTCGACTGTTTTGTTGAAAAAATACCTGAAATCTTTTTTGGATGAAAATTCGACTATTTTTTGTTAAAAATATATCTTTTTTATTTAAAAATTAATCTGTCTGAGTGGAAAATTGATCTTTCTTGGATAAGAATGCAACTGTTTCATTGAAAATTTAATGAATTTGTTAAAAAGTCATCCTTTTTGGTCCAAAAATCGACTGTTTTGTTGAAAATTCAACTATTTCGTAGACAATTTACCTTTCGAGAAAATTTCACATTTTGTGTTGAAAAATCAACTGAAATCTTCTTTGGATGAAAATTCAACTATTTTTTTTTAAATTTATCTTTTTATTAAAAAATTCATCTGTCTAAGTAGAAAATTCATCTTTTTTTGATAAAAATGCAACTGTTTGGTTAAAAATTCAATAAATTTGTTAAAAGTCATCCTTTTTGGTTCAAAAATCTACTGTTCTGTTGAAAATTAAACTATTTCGTAGAAAATTCACCTTTTGAGAAAAATTCACATTTTGTGTTGAAAAATCAATTTAAATATTTTTTGGATGAAAATTCAACTATATTTTTAAATATTTGTCTTCGTAGAAAATTTACTTCTTATTTAAACTATTTTGTTTGAAAATTTGGTTTGCACCACTTTCTTAAGAAATCATTTTTTTGTTGAAGATTTATATTTTTAGTTGAAAATTCATCTCTTTGCTAAAGTTTGACTATTTAGTTGAAAACTGATCTTTTTTAATTGGAAATTTAACTGTGTGGGTAAAATTTGAACTATTCTATTGAAATTTTCTTTTAATGAAGCTTTATCTCTTTGATTGAAAATTTAACTATTTCGTTGAAAATTAATTTTTTTTTGCTGAAAATTCCTATTTTTCTGGTTGAAAATTTAATTTTTGTACAGAAAATTCGACTTTTGACTCTAAGGTACAACAATTTAGGTGAACTTTTTTTTCTTTCATTACTGAAAAATCTTTATTTGTTGAAAATTCGTCTTTTTGATTTTAAAATTAATTTTTTTTTTAAATGCAATTTCATCCATCTTGGTTGAAATATCAACTATTACACTTTTTTGTTGCGAATATACCTTTGAAGTTTAAAAATTCAACTATTTTGTTGAAAATTTAATTGTTTTGTAGAGAATTTAATTATTCTGTAGAAAATTTAAGTATTTTCTTCAGAAGTCATCTTCTATCGTAGGAAAGTCATTTCTTTTAAAATAAATTCTCAATTTTTTCATTTTAAAATTTCTAATTGTCAATTTTAAAATTATTCTTCGATAACATAAAATACATTCTCGATAAACTTTTTAAAAATGTTGTTTTTCAGTTCCTTTTACCTAAATATCTTGATTTAAAAAGTCATAATATTTGTTTTAATTAAATAATGAATTTTTTCTAAAAATATCTCGGCTTCGTTCAGAAATTAGAAATAAAACAAACGGACTTTGAAGTGGAATTTAAATTTTCATTTATTTTGGATTTAATAATACGAAGCTTAATTTAATGTCATTGAATCACTTTTTATATTATAACTAAAAATTAAAGAATAATTTTAAAAAAATTTTAAATTAGAAAATAAAATCACCAGAAATAGCACTAGGTAAACAACGCAATAGACGCTCAAGGGGCAAAACACGCATCGTGCGCAGTTCTACGGAAAACGTTCACTGCGCATTTATAGTTTTCAGTGGCTGTCGGCGGAATTCTATAAGTCCGTATTCTCAATTTTTTGAATACATTTTTCTCAATTATTTTTCAGAAATCATATAAAATGTCATTTACCATCAAATAAATCTGCTATACTTTTCAATATAATTTATGATTTGTTTTCATATATTTGTTTTTTTTTAAATTATTTGACTGCTACTCAAACCAGAGAGAAATTTTATTTATCAGAAAGAATCGCATGGTTTTTGAAATACTTTTTTATGAGAATTAATAGACTTTTCCCAATGATTCTTTTTTTCTTATTAATTCACTTTTCTTCTACTATTTAATCAAATTTTCTGAAATCTCGTCAGACTTTTCTCTCTATCCAGAGGTTATAGAATGGTCATTTAAAATTTAAATTATCATTTTTTCCTTGTGGTCCTCAATTTTTATAATTACGAAACATCTAAAAAATATGTGTAAATTTTTTTTGCAATTATAAAAATTGCATATATATTTCTAAAAAAGCAAAGGGCCAAAAAAGTTAATATCACATTTGTGCAGAATTTTTATTCCAATACATATTTGAAACCGGTTGGAAAATTTGGAAAAAAGATTTAAATTAACAAAATATTGAGAATTTTGTTGTAAAAATAGAGACTGGATTTTTACAGCAACAAAAAAAAACAACGCTTATATTTTTTGTCAAAATAAATAATTAAATAAAATTTGAAATATTTCAAAACTTTTTAAATTTTCCGAAAAAAGTCTTTGAAGCCTTTTAAAATTTTAAAAATTTCTGAAATTTAGAAATATTTTTAGATATCTTGAAGTTTATTGAAATCTCTTCAAATATCTTAAAATATTTGAAATCTTTCGAAATTTTCAGTAAAAAAAATTTATTTTTAGCCAAAAAAAAAACGATTTTTCAACGAAATAGGTAAATTTGTATTCAAGGGAATGAATTATCAACCAAAAAAGATGAATTTTCAAACTAAAAATGGAATAGTTAAATTATCAGTAAAAAAAAATAATTTTTAACGAAAAGAATTAATTTTCAAGCATTATACAGTTAAATTTTCAGCCAAAAAAATGAATAAGGTAAAAAAATGAAATATTAACCCAAAAGGAAGAATTTTCAACAAGAAAAATGACATTTTAACAAAATTGTTGCATTTCCTACAAAAGAGATTAATATTTCACCAAATAGTCAAATTGTTAACGACAAGGATTAATTTTGTACCAAAAAGACGAATTTTCAGTAAAATTAATTAATTTTAAACTAAAAAAGATTAAATTTACCAAAAATAAAAAAGTGAAATTTTCAGTTAGGAAAATTAATTTTGAAAATAACAATTCTCAACAAAATAAATATTTGGAATCTTTCCAATTCTCCCAAAAGCGCTAAACATCTTTTAAGATCTCGTGGAAGATTCTGAAATCTCTTAAAATTAAATCTCTTGAAATTGTTCAAAATCTTTTCAATCTTTCGAAATCTCCTGGAATCTTTTGAAATCTTAAAAGATCTCCTGGAATATTTCTAAGTCTCTTAAAATCTCCTGAGGCTGTGTGAAATCTTCGAAATATTTTGTAGTATTTTGCAATCTTTAAAATATTTTAAATCTTCATATATGGTGTATATTCAAAAGTCAAATGGTCCATCCCTCGTTTAAGCTTCGGATCGAAAATAACTTAAAAAAACATAAAAAAAAAATTTCTAGTGAATATAATCAAAATTCAAAAAACATGAAGAAAAAATTTCTAGTGAATATAATCCTAATTCAAAAAACATGAAAAAAAAATTTCTAGTGAATATAATCCAAATTCAAAAAACATGAAGAAAAA
>CAKNYM010049291.1:76482-86508 GCA_932195095.1 Andricus curvator | reverse complement strand
AAAAATTTCTAGTGAATATAATCCAAATTCAAAAAACATGAAAAAAATTTTCTAGTGAATATAATCCAAATTCAAAAAACATGAAAAAAAAAATTTCTAGTGAATATAATCCAAATTCAAAAAACATAACAAAAAAATGTCTAGTGAATATAATCCAAATTAAAAAAACATGAAAAAAATTTCTAGTGAATATAATCCTAATTCAAAAAACATGAAAAAAAATCTCTAGTGAATATAATCCAAATTCAAAAAACATGAAAAAAATTTTTCTAGTGAATATAATCCTCTGTACATTTGCACTTCATTACGTTTTTTCAAATTTAAAACTTTTTTCTGATAAAAGTAATTTGATTTTGATTTCGAATTCTGAAAGATCTTGGTTGAGATCCAGAAAAAAATTAACAAATAATTCAAAAGTTTAAGGGAACATTGAAGCCAACATTATTGCAAATTTTCTGAAATATTTTCATAACAGAAAAAATTTTTTAAACTAATTTTCTATATTGAAAAATTCATCCCCACAAGTGAAAAAGCGCACGAAAAAAAAAGATTTTCTAAAGACATTGAAGCAAAATTATACTCTAATTAAATGAAATTCCTTGCTGTGTCTTGGCCCAAATTATTCAAGGTCAAGGTTTGTAATGACCATGGAATTTTTTTGGTAACGAGAATAATGAAAGATAAAATTATTCCCTTGTCGTGTCACCTTTTACACTTTTTACTAAATGCCCTGTCACACAATGACGTTCACCTTCCTGCCAAGGAATATATTGACCCGCCTGACACAGAAAATTACTTTGTTTGCCCACCATTACTTCATTCGTCTGACACTAAAAACACTAGGCTTTCCCAAATTAAGCCTTCTTTGACAAATTGATATTACGAAAGAAACGAATCTCTTTCATTCTTGATGTGTTTGTTTTTCTATAGTGGAGTAATCTTCATTTTCTAAAATTATAATTTTTATTGTCAAGGAATCTGTATCATCATCAGAGAATAATAGAAATTTTCAACGTCTTTTCAGACTAGATGGAGATATGAATTAAAAATTATTTTGATTAATTTTTTCTGAAAAAAGATCTTCTCCTTCGCTCACATCTCCAACTGGTCTGAAAAGACTGTATAAAAAAACTGATAAATTTTTAACTAAAATAAAGAATCTTCAAACAAGCAGATTTATTTTTGAAATAAATCCATTTTCAAATAAAATGATGAATAGTTAGCTCGAATATTTGAATATTCAACGAAAAAGATGAATTTTTAAAAAAGAAAATTAATTTTCAAACAAGAAGATTAATTTTTTACCAAAAAATACGATTTTTTGACGAAATACATAAATTTTTAACGAAATAGTTGAATTTTGAACTGAAACTGACCAATTTTTAACCAAATAGTTGAATTCCGAACTAAAAAAGATCAATTTTTAACTATCGATGGAATAGTTAAATCTGCAGTTGAAAAAAATAATAATTTTGAATCAAAGAAAAAAACAAATTTTTAATAAAATAGTTAAATTTTCAATCAAAGTGATGAATTTTCATCTACAATGATAAATCTTTAACTGGAATAGTTTAGTTTTTAACAAAAATGATGAATTTTCAACTAAAACAGGAATAGTTAAATTTTCAGTAAAACAAATATTAATTTTATACCAAAAAGATGAATTTTCAACTAAAATGATGAATCTTTAACTGTAATAGTTGAGTTGAATTTTTAGTCAAAAAGATAAATTTACAAATCAATTATGAATATTCATTTGAAATACTTGAATTTTCAACGAAGAAGATGAATTTTCGAATAAGATTAATTTTCTACCAAAAAGACGATTTTTCAACAAAATACATGAATTTTCAACGAAATAGTTGAATTTTTAACTAAAAAAGACCATTTGTCAACAAAATATTTGGATTATGAATGAAAAAGACCAATTGTCAACTAAAAATGGAAAAGTTAAAGTTTCAGTTAAAAAAAATTAATTACCAACCAAAATAATGAATTTTCAACTAAAATGATGAATCTTTAATTTAATTGAATTAGTTGAATTTTAATTCAGAAAGATGAATTTTCAACTAAGATGATGAATATTTATTTGGAATAGTTGACTTTTCTACCAAAAATATGAATTTTCAACCAAGAAGATTGGAATAGATAGTTACATTTTCAGTAAAAACAAAAATTTTCTACCGAAAGAAAACTAAAAAAAAATAGATACATTTTCAAACAAAGTGATAAATTATCAACTAAAATGATGAATCTTCAACCAGAATAGTTGACTTTTGAAGCAAAAAGATGAATTTTCAACCAAGAAAATGAATTTCTACCAAAGAATATGAATTTTGAACTAAAGAAGATAATTTACCGAAAAAGAATTGATTAGTTAAATTTTGAGTTAAAAAAAGTAATTTTAAACTGAAGAGATAAATTTTTAACTAAAGTAATGGAATATTCAATTGGAATAATGATTAATAATTAGTGAAAACAAAATAATTTTCAATAACAAAAATAAAAAAATTCAACTCGCAGTAAAAAAATTAATTTTCAGCCAATAAAAAAAAGAAGTTCCAACAAAACAGCTCAGTTTTCAACTAGAGAAATAAATTCTCATTTAAAATTACGTACTTTCAACCAAAAAAATTAATTTTCGGCAAAAGAGTTAAACTTCTAATCAAGTAATTAAATTTCCTTCAAAAAATCAATTCGACGCGAAAAATGTAGTAGTTTATATTTCAATTAAAAAAGATTTTAATTTTTAATCAAAAACAGTTTAATGCATCCAAAAAAGACTACTTTTCAACATGAGTCGAATTTTTAAAAATGAAAGATTTTGCTATCAAGAAAGAGAAAATATTGCAAACAATCTGGTAAATTTTCAACAAAATACGTGCAGTTTCAACGATATACTTGAATTTTCAACTAGAAACGATGAATTTTTAACCAAAAATAGAATAGTTAAATTTTCATTTGAAAAAAAAAAATTTCAACGAAAAAAAAGCCAATTTTCAACAAAATAGTTAAATTTTCAAGCAAAGTGATGAATATTCATCTAAAATAATGAATCTTCAACTGGAATAGTTGAATTTAATACCAAAAAGATGAGTTACCAAATAAAATGATGAATTTTTAACTGTAATAGTTGCATTTCCAATCAAAAAGATAAATTTACAAATAAAATTATGAATCTTCAATTGGAATACTTGAATTACCAACGAAGAAGATGAATTTTCTACAAAAAAAGTAAAATTTTTTAACAAAATACACGAATTTTGAACGAAATACTTGAATTTTTGAACTTTTAACTAAAAAAGACCATTTGTCAACAAAATATTTGGATTTTCAATGAAAAAGACCAATTTTTAACTAAAAATGGAATGGTTAAATTTGCAATTAAAAAAATTAATTATCAACCAAAATGATGAATTTTCAACCAAAAAGATGAATTTTCAACTAAGATGATGAATCTTTAACTGTAATAGATGCATTTCCAATCAAAAAGATAAATTTACAAATAAAATTATGAATCTTCAATTGAAATATTTTAATTACCAACGAAGAAGATGAATTTTCTACAAAAAAAAAAGATATTTCAACAAAATACATGAATTTTGAACGAAATACTTGAATTTTTGAATTTTCTACTAAAAAATATTCAACAAAATATTTGGATTTTCAATGAAAAAGACCCATTCTCAACTAAAAATGGAATAGTTAAATTTGCAGTTAAAAAAATTAATTTTCAACCAAAATGATGAATTTTGAACTAAAATGATGAACCTTTAATTCAATTGAATTAGTTGAATTTTAATTCAAAAATATGAATTTTCAACTAAGAAGAATAATTTAATAGTGAAGTTTTCAGTTAAAAAACTAATCTTCAACCAAAATGAATTTCTACCAAAAAAAAAAATGAATTTTTAACTAAAAAATATAATTTACCGAACGAAAATTTATTAGTTAAATTTTCAGTTGAAAAAAGAAATTTTCAACTGAAGAGATAAATTTTTAACCAAAGTGATGGAATATTCAACTGGAATAATTATTAATAATTAGTAAAAAAAAAATTCAATAAAAAAAAATTTCAACAAAATAGTCAAAGTTTCAACTGTAATAATTAAAGTCACAGTAACAAAATTAATGTTCAGCCAAGAAAAAAAAGAAATTTCAACAAAATAGCTCAGTTTTCAACCAAAGAAATAAATTTTTATTTAAAATTATAACTTTCAACCAAAAAAATTAATTTTTGGCAGAAGAGTTAAACTTGTAACCAAGTAATTAAATTTTCCTTAAAAAAAAAATCAATTCTACAGCGTAAAATGTAGTAGTTTATATTTCAATTTAAAAAGATTTCAATTTTAAATCAAAAACAGAAAAGATTGCAAACAATCTGGTAAATTTTCAACAAAATGCGTGCAGTTTCAACGAGATACTTGAATTTTCAACTAGAAACGATGAATCTATAACCAAAAATAGAATAGTAAAATTTTCATTGTAAAAAATTAATTTAAACTCAAAAAAAAAAAAAACGAGTTTTCAACAAAATACGGTCATATAAGGCTACTTTTCCAAATGAAGAATCATTATTATTCAATTTTATATTGCAATTAAAAAAAAATTAATCACCTTCCCGAAAAAATTCCCTGTCTTAAAAAAAAATGTCCAAAAAGCCTCATTTAGAGATGTGAAATATTTTTAAGACGCTTGCCAAATTTGACTGTCAAATTAAAAAAAAAAGTATTTTGATTTAATTATCAATAAATTTGCATATCGAATTAAAAGTGAATTGAAAAAAAATGAATTGAAAATTATTTTGATTGATTTTTTCTGAAAAAAGATCTTCTCCTTCGTTCATATCTCCATCTGGTCTGAAAAGACGTTAAAAATTTATGTTATTCTTTGATGTACCATTTAGCAAAATGATGCGTGTAATTTTTCTTCTCTCGATCTTTCTAGTAGCTTAATGGGAAAGCACCCGACCGGCAATCGGAAGTTCTGAGGTTCGATTCCCTGCGGAGCGAAAGGAGAAGATCTTTTTTCAGAACAAATTAATTATAATAATTTTTAATTCATATATCCATCTAGTCTGAAAAGGCGTTAAAATTTCTGTTATTCTCTTATGATAATACAGATTCCTTGAAAAGTTTAACTTGTACCAACTAGCAAAATAATGCGTGTATTTTCTGAAAAGAGTTTCTTCTCTCGATCTCTCTAGAATCTTAATGGGAAAGCACCCGACCGGCAATCGGAAGTTCTGAGGTTCGATTCCCAGCGGGGCGAAAGGAGAAGATCTTTTTTCAGAAAAAATTCAATAAAATAATTTTGTATTGTCAAATTATATCAAATAAACATGAAATCCCAACATCTTATCTTATTCCATTTTATTTCGAAGCTTTCTCTATTGTTATTCCTCCAGTATTCTAAAACGTTTTGTTCAAAAAGTCAATTCGCATTTGAAAGAGAAATATCCCTAAATGCGTGACTCCTCGTACCTGGAATGTTCCCTCTTTTATTAATACTTTCTTTTCATTCAGTATTTTGCATTTGCGTCAATGATTTGTTGAATGGCTGAAAATCGAGACAAATGCTGTAGGAAACAATGAGAACCATGCAGGTTTCATAGTACCGGTTTCGGTATGCAAATTTATTGTTAATTACTTCAAAATACTTTTTTTTTTAATTTGACAGTCAAATTTGGCAAGGTTCTTAAAAATATTCCACACCTCTGAATGAGGCTTATTGGTCTCAAAAAATCCAAAGCGGATGATACTATTGTTTTTCAGCGAATATTTTTTAATTGAAAATTCGTGTTTTTTTTTTAGTTGAAATTAATTTTTTAAATGAAAATTTAACTATTCTATTTTTGGTTGAAAATTCATCGTTTCTAGTTGAAAATTTAAGTATCTCGTTGAAACTGTATGTATTTTGTTGAAAACTTACCAGTTTGTTTGCAATATTTTCTCCTTCTTGATAGGAAAATTTTTCATTGTGAAAAATTCAACTCATCTTGAAAAGTCGTATTTTTTGGTTGCATTAAATTGTCTTTAATTGAAAATTAAGATATTTTATAATATAGATATAAACTACTAGATTTTTCGCGTAAAATTGATTTTTTTAAACAAAATTTAATTACTTGGTTAGATGTTAAACTATTGTGCTAAAAATCAATTTTTTTTTTGTGAAAGTTCTTCATTTCAAATGAAAATTCATCTATTTGGTTGAAAACTGAGCTATTTGTTGGAAATTCTTTTTTTCGGCTGAAAATTAATTTTTTTACTGAGATTTTAATTATTACAGTTGAAACTTTGACTATTTTGTTGAAATTTTTTTTTATTGAAAATTTTTTTTTTATACTGTCAATGTAATTATTCCAATTGAATATTCCATTACTTTAGTTAAAAATTCATCTCTTTATTCGAAAATTACTTTTTTTGACTGAAAATTTAACTAATCAATTTTTGTTCGGCAAATTATCTTTTTTATTTTAAAATTCATCTTCTTTGGTGGATATTAATTTTCTTCGTTGAAAATTCATCTTTTTGGTTCAAAGGTCAACTTTTCTGGTTGAAGATTTAAAATTTTAGTTAAAAATGAATCTCTTTGGTTGAACATTAGTTTTTTTAACTTAAAACTTTACTATTAAAATAATCTTCTTAGTTGAAAATTCATCTTTTTGATTGAAAATTCAACTATTCCAATTAAATATTCATCATCTTAGTTGAAAATTCATCTTTTTGGATTAAAATTCAACTAACTCAATTACTATTTTTAGTTGAAAATTTGTCTTTTTTATTCAAAATCCAAATATTTGGTTGAAAAATAGTATTTTTTACTTGAAAATTCATCTTCTTCGTTGAAAATTCAAGTATTTCAATTGAAGATTCATAATTTTATTTGTAAATTTACCTTTATTATTGGAAATTTAACTATTACAGTTAAAGATTCAACATTTCAGTTGAAAATTCATCTTTTTGGTTTAAAATTAATTTTTTTTTTTTAACTGAAAATTTAACTATTCCATTTGTTGTTGACAATTCATTTTTTTTAATTCAACTATTCCAGTTAAAGATTCATCATTTTAGATGAAAATTCATCACTTTCAATGGAAATTTAACTATTTTGTTGAAAATTTTCTTTTTTTGGTGAATTTTTTTTTTAATTGCACATTTAACTCTTCCATTTATGGTTAAAAAATTATCTTTCTTAGTTCGAAATTCAACTATTTGGTTAAAAATTTGTCATTTTTGGTTCAAAATTCAACTATTTCGTTGAAAATTTATTCATTTTGTCAAAAAATCGTCTTTTTTGGTAAAAAATTAATCTTCTCATTTGAAAGTTAATTTTCTGGTTTGAAAATTCTTCTTCTTCGTTGAATATTCAAGATTCATAATTTTAGTTGAAAATTCATCTTTTTAGTATAAAATTATTATTTTTTGTTTATTGAAAATTTAACTATTCTATTTTTAGTTGAAAATGCATCTTTTTTGTTCAAAACTCAATTATTCCAGTTAGAAATTCATCATTTCAGATGAAAATTCATCACTTTCATTAAAATTTAACTATTTTATGGAAAATTCGTTTTTTTTTTGGTTGAAAATTATTTTTATTTTTAACTGCAAATTTAACTATTCCGTTTATGGTTATAAATTGATCTTTTTTAGTTCGAAATTCAACTATTTGGTTAAAAATGTATCATTTTTAGTTAAAAATTCAACTATTTTGTTAAAAATTCATCTATTTTGTTCAAAAATCGTCTTTTTTGGAAGAAAATTAATCTTCTTATTTGAAAATTCATCTTTTTGATTGAAAATTCAGCTATTCCATTTGTAGATGAAAATTCATATTTTTTTTTAATTCAACTATTCCAGTTAAAGATTCATCATTTTAGATGAAAATTCATGACTTTCATTGAAAATTTAACTATTTTATTGAAAATTTTCTTTTTTTTTTGGTTGAATTTTTTTTTTAACTGTAGATTTAACTATTCCATGAATGGTTAAAAAATTATCTTTCTTAGTTCGAAATTCAACTATTTGGTTGAAAATTTGTAATTTTTGGTTCAAAATTCAACTATTTCGTTGAAAATTTATTTATTTTGTCAAAAAATCGTCTTTTTTGGTAAAAAATTAATCTTCTTATTTGAAAATTAATTTTCTTGTTTGAAAATTCTTCTTTTTGGTTGAATATTCAAGATTCATCATTTTAGTTGAAAATTCATCTTTTTGGTATAAAATTATTTTTTTTTTTATTGAAAATTGAACTATTCTATTTTTAGTTGAAAATTCATTTTTTTGGTTCAAAACTCGACTATTCCAATTAAAGATTCATAGTTTTAGATTTAAATTCATCACTTTGATTGAAAATTTAACTATTTTATGGAAAATTCGTTTTTTTGGTTGAAACTTATTTTTATTTTTAACTGAAACTATTCCATTTTTAGTTGAAATGGATGTTTAAATTGAAAATCCAACTGTTTTGTTAAAAAATGGTATTTTTTACTTCAAATTTCAACTATTTTGTTCAAAATTCATGTATTTTATTGAAAAATCGCCTCTTTTGGTAGAAAATTAATTTTCTTATTCGAAAATTCAACTATTACAGTTGAAGATTCATCATTTTAGTTGAAAATTCATCTTTTTGGTATAAAATTATTTTTTTTTTTACTAAAAATTTAACTATTCTATTTTTAGTTGAAAATTAATCTTTTTTGTTAAAAAATCAACTATTCCAGTTAAAGATTCATCATTTTAGATAAAAATTCATCACTTTGCTTGAAAATTTAACTATTTTATGGAAAATTCTTTTTTTGGTTAAAAATTATTTTTATTTTTAATTGCAAATTTAACTAGTCCATTTATGATTATAAATTGATCTTTTTTAGTTCGACATTAAACTATTTGGTTGAAGATTGGTCATTTTTAGTTGAAAATTCAACTATTTTGTTGAAAATTCATGTATTTTGTTCAAAAATCGTATTTTTTGGAAAAAAATTAATCTTTTTGTTTGAAAATTAATTTTCAATTTTTCCAATTGAAGATTCTTTATTTCAGTTAAAAATTCATTAGTTTGGTTAAAAATTAAGTTTTCAAACTGAAACTTTTCCATTTTTACTTGAAAGTTAATTTTTTAATTGAAAATCCAACTATTTGCTTGAAAGATTGTCTTTTTTAGTTGCAAACCCAACTATTTAGTTCAAAATTAATGTATTTTAGTGAAAAATCGTCTTTTTTGGTAGAAAATTAATCTTCTTATTTGAAAATTCATCTTTTTGATTAAAAATTCAACTATTCCATTTGTAGTTGAAAATTCAGAAATATTTTTTTAATTAAACTATTCCAGTTAAAGATTCAACACTTTAGATGAAAATTCATGACTTTCATTGAAAATTCACCACTTTGATTGAAAATTTAACTATTTTGTTGAAAATTTGCTTTTTTTCGGTTGAAATTTTTTTTTTTTTAAACTGTAGATTCAACTATTCCATTAATGGTTAAAAAATTATCTGTCTTAGTTCGAAGTTCAACTATTTCGTTGAAAATTTATGTATTTTGTCCAAAAAACGTCTTTTTTGGTAAAAAATTAATCTTCTCATTTGAAAATTAATTTTCTTGCTTAAAAATTCTTCTTTTTCGTTGAATATTCAAGATTCATCATTTTAGTTGAAAATTAATTTCTTTGGTAAACATTTTTTTTTTACTGAAAATTTAACTATTCTATTTTTAGTTGAAAATTTATCTCTTTTGTTCAAAACTCAATTATTCCAGTTAAAGATTCATCACTTCAGATGAAAATTCATTACTTTGATTGAAAATTTAACTATTTTGTTGAAAATTCGTTTCTTTGGTTGAAAATTGTTTTTATTTTTAACTGCAAATTTAACTATTCCATTTATGGTTAAAAATTGATCTTTTTACATTCTCATCATAATGAGAAAGTATTGGTTTTATGTGAAAAATGACTTTCGCGGATTCCATCAAATGTCGACGTTTTGAGGCCCCCTGAGTCAGAAAAAATAGTTTTTACGTCGGTGTCTGT
>CAKNYM010049291.1:50708-70166 GCA_932195095.1 Andricus curvator | reverse complement strand
TTCAAAATTCATGTGTTTTATTAAAAAATCGTCTTTCTTAGTAGGAAATTAACTTTCTTATTTGGAAATTAATCTTTTTGATTGAAAATTCAACTATTTCAGTTGAAGATTCATCATTTCAGATGAAAATTCATGTATTTTGTTAAAAAATCGTCTTTTTCGGAAGAAAATTAATCATTTTGTTTGAAAATTATTTTTCAACTATTCCAATTGAAGATTCTTTATTTTAGTTGAAAATTCATCAGTTTTGGTAAAATTAATCATTTTTAAATTGAAAATCCAACTATTTGGTTAAAAATTGTCGTTTTTAGTTGAAAATTCAACTATTTCTTTCAAAATTCATGTATTATAATAAAAAATCGTCTTTTTTGGTAAAAAATTAATCTTTTGATTTCAAAATTCATATTGTTGATTCAAAATTTAACTATTTTGTTGAAAATTCGTTTTTTTGTTTGAAAATTATTTTTATTTTCAACTGAAAATTTAACTATCCTATTTATGGTTAAAAATTGATCTTTTTTAGTTCAAAATTCAACTATTTGGTCTTAAATTTGTCATTTTTATTTGAAAATTCAACTATTTCGTTAAAAATTAATGTATTTTGTTCAAAAATCGTCTTTTTTGGTAGAAAATTAATCTACTTGTTTGAAAATTAATTGTCAACCATTCCAATTAAAGATTCTTTATTTTAGTTAAAAATTCATCAGTTTGGTTAAAATTAATAATTTTTAAATTGAAAATCCAACTATTTGTTTACAAATTTTCGTTTTTAGTTGAAAATTCAACTATTTCTTTCAACATTCATGTATTTCAATCAAAAATCGTCTTTTTCGGTAAAAAATTAATCTTCTTATTTGAAAATTCATATTTTTGATTGAAAATTCAACTATTACAGTTAAAGATTCATCATTTTAGGTGAAAATTCATCTTTATGGTTTAAAATTCAACTATTTCACTTAAAAATTCATCATTTCAGATGAAAATTCATCACTTTGATTGAAAATTCAACTATTTTGTTGAAATTTTTTTTTTTTTTAGAAATTATTATTTTTTTTTAACTGCAAATTTAACTATTTCATTTATGGTTAAAAATTGATTTTTTTTTATTTCGAAATTCAACTATATGGTTTGAAATTTGTCATTTTTAGATCAAACTTCAACTATTTCGTTAAAAATTCATGTATTTTGCAAAAAAATCTTATTTTCTGGTAGAAAATTAATCTTCTTGTTTGAAAATTATTTTTAAACTATTCCAATTTGAAGATTCTTTATTTTAGTTAAAAATTCATCAGTTTCGTTAGAAAGTAATTTTTTTAACTGAAACTATTCCATTTTTACTTAAAAGTTGATTTTTAAATTGAAAAATTGAAAATCCAACTATTTTGTTGAAAAATTGTCTTCTTCAGTTGGAAATTCAACTATTTCGTTCAAAATTCATGTATTTTATTGAAAAATCGTCTTCTTTGGTAGAAAATTAATCTTCTTATGTAAAAATTCATCACTTTGATTGAAAATTTAATTATTTTGTGAAAAATTCGTTTTTTCTTTTTGAAAATTATTTTTTTTAACTGCGAATTTAACTATTACATTTATGGTTAAAAATTTATCTTTTTTAGTTCAAAATTGAGACAAAATTGAAAAAGTGAATTGTTATGTTTTTAGTATTATTTAATTATTCAATTAATGGATAGTGCTGATATATTTATGCATATCTTGTAATAAAAGTTGTCAAAGCTTTCTAAATTAAACATATTAATTGAATACTTAGAAACTAAAAAAAAATTCATAATAAAATCGCGAAGCTGTGTACATATTCCGAGTTCATTATTTTAAATAATGCGCAAAAATAATGGAAAAAACACCTAATTATCAGGGATTTTTTTCAGCATTTGAGTAGACACCCTGGTAAACAATAGGTGCTACAAA
Organism: Andricus curvator; assembly: GCA_932195095.1. Lineage (NCBI taxonomy): Eukaryota > Metazoa > Arthropoda > Insecta > Hymenoptera > Cynipidae > Andricus > Andricus curvator. The sequence continues at coordinate 68,240 of CAKNYM010049291.1, read as the reverse complement.
ATTATAGAGAACATAGGTTTTTACTTAAAAATGACTAGTATGAAAGAGTATACGTTTTAGTGATTCATCGTTAACGTGGCGGGCTGAGTAATTGCGTAATTACGCCTTATGCGAATCCCATCATCGCGGGCTAATTTGCCTCTTTAATCATTCGCCTTATACGTGTAAAAAACCGGAAACCCCTCGAAAGAATAATCTTTAACATACGAACAATAAATATTAATGCAGGGTCTATTTTCATAGTCATGAGTTTTTTCCAGGTTAAATTTTTGTTTGATTTAGAATAATTTCTGGGAAGAGAAGAATATTTTAGAAAATTGTCACTATGATTTGCATAATGGTTTTTAGTAATAACTTCCGCTCATTATCTTCGATACGAAGAAAAACAAACGGACATCAAACTATTTATTAAAAGTCGATGCATTGGTGATTCACATATGACTTCATCGCAATGATCCATCATTACCATTAAAAAAACAGTGTATCATGTATCATAGTGTATCATAGTGTATAATATTGCTTCGTATTGTATCGTATTGCATCATATTGGATTTTTTGTATCGTATCTTATTATATTGCATCATGATGTATCATACTGTATCATATTCTAGCATATTACATCATATTGTGTCATATTACATCATATTGTGTCATACTACATCAAATTGCAGCATATTGTGTCATATTACATCAAATTGCATCATATTGTGTCATATTACATCTTATTGGACCATAATGTGTCATATTACATCATATTGAACCATATTGTGTCATATTACATCATATTGGACCATATTGTGTCATATTACATCATATTGCACCATATTGTGTCATATAACATCATATTGTATCGTATTGTATCATTATTATTATTATACCATTAAGCAATTTTCCTTTCGGGGTAGGCGTGACTTGGCTGTATCATATTGCATTATATTGTATCATATTGTATCACATTGCATCATATTATATCCTATTGCATCATATTGTATCATATTGCATTATATCGTATGATACTGTAGCATATTGTATATTGTATTATATTCCATCCTATTATAAGATACCCTCGTGGAAAATTTTTTTACAAGAAAGTCCAACATTTCTACCACTCTAATTTTTTGTCAAAATTTGTATTTTCTTATGAAAAAATGTACAAAATTGAAAAATAAAATACAGTTGAATACAAATAGCTAATTTTTTTCTTGTATTTTCTTTTTTGAAAATTATTTTTTTTTTACTGTCAGTGTAATTATTCCAGTTGAATATTCTATCACTTTAGTTAAAAATTCATCTCTTCGGTTAAGCGAAAAAATTTAATTTTTTTTTGGATTTAAAAAGTAATTTTCAATTGAAAATTACTTTTTGTAACTGAAAATTTAACTAATTAATTTTTGTTTGGCAAATTATCTTTTTTAGTTCAAAATTCATCTTCTTTGGTAGAAATTAATTTTCTTGGTTGAAAATTCATCTTTTTGGTTCAAAAGTCAACTATTATGGTTGGAGACTCATCAGTTTAGTTGAAAATTTATCACTTTGTTTGAAAATGTATTTATTTTTTGTAGTTTTATTTTGGTTGAAAATTTGTTTTCCATCATCATATTTTACTATTAAATTGATCTTCTTAGTTGAAAATTCATCTTTTTGGTTGAAAATTCAACTATTCCAATTAAATATTTATCATCTTAGTTGAAAATTCATCTTTTTGGATGAAAATTTAACTAAGTCAATTAAATTAAAGATTCATCATTTAAGTTAAAAATTCATCATTTTGGTTTAAAATTATTATTTTTTTTTTAACTGAAAATTCAACTATTCCATTTTTAGTTGAAAAATGGTCTTTTTTATTCAAAATACAAATATTTGATTGGAAAATGGTCTTTTTTAGTCAAAAATTCAACTATTTCGTTCAAAATTCATCTATTTTGATGAAAAATCGTCTTTTTTGGTAGAAAATTAATCTTGTTATTTGAAATTTAGTTGCAAATTTATCTTTATGATTCAAAATTCAACTATGACAGATGAAGATTTATCATTTGAGTTGAAATTTTATCTTTTTGGTTTAAAATTATATTTTTTAACTGAAAATTTAACTATTCCTTTCGTGTTTAAAATTCAAATTTTTTTTAATTTAACTATTCCAGATAAAAATTCATCATTTTAGATAAAAATTCATCACTTTGATTGAAAATTTAACTATTTTGTTGAAAATTTGCTTTTTTTGTTAGAAATTTTTTTCTTTAACGGCAGATTTAACTATTCCATTTATGGTTAAAAAATTATCTTTGTTAGTTCGAAATTCAACTATTGGGTTAAAAATTTGTCATTTTTATTTCAAAATTCAACTATTTCGTTGAAAATTGATGTATTTTGTCAAAAAATCGTCTTTTTTGGTAAAAAATTAATCTTCTTTGAAAATTAATTTTCTTGCTTGAAAATTAATCTTTTTCGTTGAATATTCAAGTATTCCAGTTAACTATGTATTCATAATTTTATTGGAAAATTGACCTTTCTGGTTGAAAATTGAACTATTACTGTATATGATATATACTGTATCGTAGTGTATAATATCATTTCGTATTGTATCATATTGCATCATATTGTATTTTGTTGTATCGAATCTTATTATATTGCATCATGATGTATCATACTGTATCATATTACATCATATTGCATCATATTGTGCCATAATACATAATATTGTATCGTATTGTATCATGTAGTCTGATAGCGTATCATATTGTATCATATTGTATCGCATTACATCATATTGTATCATATTACATCATATTGCATCATATTGTATCATATTGCATCATATTGTATGATACTGTAGCATATTGTATATTGTATTACATTCCATCATGTTATAAGATACCTACTCTAATTTTTTGTTAAACTTTGTACTTTTTTGTGAAAAAATGTACAAAATTTAAAAATAAAATACAGTTGAATACAAATAGCTAATTTTGTTCTTGTATTTTCTTTTTTGAAAATTATTTTTTTTTACTGTCAGTGTAATTATTCCAGTGGAATATTTCATCACGTTAGTTAAAAATTCATCTCTTCGGTTGAAAATTACTTTTTTTAACTGAACATTTAACTAATCAATTTTTGTATCATATTGTATCATATAACATCATATTGTATCATATCACATCATATTATATCATATTGTACCATGTAGTGTGATAGTGTATCGTATTGTATCATACTGTATCATACTGTATCATATTGTATCATATTCCATCATGTATTATATTCCATCATATTCCAAGATATCCTGGCTAATTTTTTTCTTGTACTTCATTGTAAAAAAGTAAAAAATTCACAATAAAGTATAAGTTTCTACAATTCAAAAAGTTTTATAACTTTTTAATAATATTTTTTTCTACTTTGTTGTAAAAATCTACAAGGTATTACAGAAACTACAGGATTTCACATTTTTTTAAATTTAGGTTTGACGTCATAAAAACACTTTTAATTTTTTCGTAAATTATTGTAGAAAATTACAAAATAATGTAAATTTTTACAGTTATGTAATATTTAAGATTCTATAAGAAACTGCAATTTAAAAAAATAATAAAATTTTACCAAGAATTTTCGCTATTATAATAAATCACATTGAACTGTAGTTCCATTATTGAAAATTGAACAATAATTTATTTTACAGGACGATTCTGAATCTGTTCAAAATTAAGCAAGTTACAGATTTTGACGTTAAAAATAGAAATTTTCCAATTTGAAAGCCTCAGTAGTTAAACAAATCTAAATGTTCAATTGAAATTTTATAAACTATTCTTAATTTAAAAATATTTTCAAATTATTAGATTAATAATTAAACGCTCTTATTTAACTCCAAATCCTATTCAAATATTGTTTCAATCTAAAATATTAAATTTTTAACCATTTAGTTTGAAATTTTTTAATTAAGGATGACATTTTTTTAAATATTTAGTAATATTTTACTTTTTTATTTGAAATGAGCAATTATGAATCAAATATTAAAAACTAAACAATTTTGAACTGAACTATTTTAAATAGAAAACCTCGAATCGTTAATGTTTCAGAGTGTTAAATTCAAACTTTGAACGTTACAATTTTTATTTCTCTATTTAACAAATTTTTAATGAATGTAAGTGAAATTAATGAATTTTCATGCAGAAATAATAATAATTGAACAATTATCAATTTAGAAATAATTTGAGTTAGCTTGAGAGATATTTACAAGCTTTGAGAAAATCCAAACTTAATTTAAAACTGGAAAATATTTTGAAATAATAATATAAAAATTCTTATTTTTGCTGGGATAATTAAAAATGATTTTTTATTTTAAAATATTAATTTTAAGAGAAATTTAAAAAGATTGACAAAAAAATTTTCAATTAATAAATGACCATTGAACAATTATTGATTCAGAAAATAATCGAGAAAGTTTGAAATATATTTGGAAGTTTTGAAAAGATTTAAAAATAATTTAAAACGTGAAAAAATGTCAAACCATTTAATACACAATGTAGATTTTTGAAGATTTCGAACACAAAATTTATAATCTTTTTAAGCAATTTGAAAGGTTTTAAATTAATAAAAAATGTGTATCAAAATTCCTAGAAAAACTAAAAATATTTTTATTTTTTTTTTAAATATTAATTTGAAAGAATATTTAATAAGATTTCCAAAATTGTCAAAAAAGAATCTGGATGACTGTAAGGTAGATTTGTTTACTTTTGCAGAATTCAAAAAAAAATTGTATAAAAAAATCGAGTTCCAAGATAATAGTATTATTATTGGATTCTTGCAGATTTTTTAAATTATTTTTTTAAACCAAATTTTTAAGAGAATTTTTGCAAAGACTTCAAAACAAATTTCAAGGTATAAATTAATTTTTCTAGCTTAAAATTGCTTAAAATTATATAATTTTAAAAATTTATAAATTAAAAGTATAAAAGTCAAAATTTTGCAATTTAAAGGCTTTTAATTTAAAAAATTTAAGATGTATTAAAAACTTCCATTTTATACGCGTAAATTATTGAGCGTTTGAATTAACATTTTTTAAGCTTTAATTTTAAAAGTTAAAAATTCAAAATTATTCTACTTTGAATGTTTTAATTTACAGTTCAATTTTTGTAATTTCAAGTGAAAAAATGTTAATTTTCATGAGTTTGAATCTTTAAACTGCAATAACCGTGATGAATTCTTTCTAAATTGTTCTTTTTCGACCTAGGATAACAAATATTGAGAACATTGCAATTACGTAATTTTAAATGACATATATGGTGTCCAAACGATTGCTATATATATATATATATATATATATATATATATATATATATGTGTGTGTGTGTGTGTGTGTGTGTGTGTGTGTGTGTGTATGAAAAAAATTCATATGTATGGTTTTTTGTTGTTTAATAATAATTATTCATCATTGTCTTTTAATATTCTACCATTCCTTTAAAGTTCAAACATAGAAGCTTTTTTTTTGTTATAGCGATCATGGATACATGATCGCATCTTAATTTGAAATTATTTCATTGCAATATTCTAATATTTGTCATCCTATGTCGAAAAAAAAACTTTTTGGCTGCAAAACATGTAAATGCCTGTAGATTCTTGTAGTTGTAATTTTTCATTCACCCTTGTAGAAAATTAAAATTATAATAAAATACAACAATGTACATCAAAATACAAAAAAAAAAAAAAAAAAAAATTCGTCTCAATAATAGAAAAAAGTTGTACTTTCCTGTAATTTTGGTTGTAATTTATTTTATTTATTTATAGATTCCTGTAAAAATAGCTTTAGTTTTCTGTACTTTTTTGCAAAAATTTTTCCACTAAAGTATTATATCACATTGTATAGTATTGTATCATATTGTATGATGTACCATATTGCACCCTATTTTATCATATTGTATTATATTTTCCAATAGTGTATTATATCATATTATATTCTATGATATTGTATCATATTATTTTATAATGTATCACATTGCATGATGCGGCTTCCATGTTTTATCATATTGCGTGATATTGTATGTTATTGTATCATATTGTATCACATTGTATGGTATCGTTTCATATTGTATCATATTTCACAATAGTGTATTGTATATCACGATATTGTATGATGTTGTATCATATTAATATATAATAATATTAATGTAGTGAAGGCCTTTTCCTTTGATTTGTATGACATTGTATGATGCGGTTTCATGTTTTATCACATTGCGCGATACTTTATGATATTGCATCATATTGTACGATATACAGTGATGTTGTACGGCACCTACTGTATAACATTGTATCATATTGTCTGATTCACTGTAATATAGTATGATAATATATGAAAATGTATTCTACTGTACGATTATGCATTATATTGTATCATAATCAAAAAAGTGAGAGGGGGTGGATCGAGGGAGAGAGAGGGAGGTCGTGCGTACGTACGGTCGTACGGTCGCACGTTTTTGTCAATTCACTCCCATACCAAATTCACTTCCTTCACTGCCTTCTTTTAAGACAACACTTCTGGAAATAATGAATGAAAATATTGATAGAGAAGTATTTCTGATATGGTATCAAGTTGGACAGGTGGAAAGGATATCTGACCGCGGAATGGAATTGAACATTAAATTCAAATAGCAAACTCCAGTTATCCATGATATTTATTATAAGCATTGCGACTAGGAGCACAAACAACGACCGCGCCCAGAAGACGGCGGCGGCGAGGATAGTCCCACGATGATCTGGAACAAACGTGACTACGTCTAGGCTGGATGACGAGACCTTGGGCCATTATAATAACGACACTTACGTGTCTTGCCCGTGTTTACGTAACGAGTCTCTACAGGTACACTGATTTTATGCAGGTTGCAAGGGGTCTTGAATATTCTTATATTAAATGCAGAAGCCACAGCTTTCTTGACCAAATTCAATCTTAATGTATAGAATAATGAATGAATATTGAAAAAAAAATTTCTGAAAAAAATATTTTTTTTTTTTTAACAAAAATCAAAAAGGGGAAAGAAAAATTTTTCTTTTCTCTTTTTTATTTTTTTCCAGAGAAAAAAAATTATGTTCGTGAGAAATTTTTTTTCTTTTTATTATTCAGTCATCATTGCTTCATTTCATTCATTAATTACATTCCTATTTCATTCAATAAAAAAAAAAAATTTCTTTCTAACAAAATTTTGTTCTTTGGACAAAAATAAAAAACTCTTGAATATTCTTATATTGAATGCAGAAGCTACAGCTTTCTTGGCCAACTTCAATCTCAATTTATAGAATAATAAAAAATTAACAAAAAATTTTCTCACGAACAATATATTTTTTTTTTTTTGAACAAAAATAAAAATTTTTCTTTCCTCTTTTTTATTTTTGTCCAGAGAAAAAAAATTTTGTTCGTGAGAAATTTTTTTTTTTTTTATTCAGTCATCATTGATTCATTTCATTCATTAATTTCATTCATATCTCATTCAATAAAAAAAAAAAATTTCTTTCTAAAAAAGTTTTGTTCTTTCTACAAAAATAAAAAAGTCTTGAATATTCTTATATTGAATGCAGATGCTACAGCTTTCTTGGCCAACTCTAATCTCAATTTATAGAATAATAAAAAATAAAAATAAAATTTTCTCACGAACAATATTTTTTTTTTTCTTAACAAAAATTTGGTTCGTGAGAAATTTTTTATTTTTGTTTTCATTATTCAGTCATTATTAATTCATTTCATTCATCAATTTAATTCATATTTCATTCATTAAAAAAGAAAAAAAAAATTCTTACAAAAAAAATTTTGTTCTTTAGAGAAAAATGAAAAAGAGAAAAGAAAAATTTTTCTTTCCTCTTTTTTATTTTTGTCCAGAGAAAAAAAATTTTGTTCGTGAGAAATTTTTTTTTTTTAAATATTCAGTCATCATTGCTTCATTTCATTCATTAATTTCATTCATATTTCATTCAATGAAAAAAAAAATAAAAAATTTCTTTCTAAAAAAAGTTTGTTCTTTGGACAAAAATAAAAAACTCTGGAATATTCTTATATTTAATGCAGAAGCTACAGCTTTCTTGGCCAACTTCAATCTCAATTTATAGAATAATAAAAAATAAAAATAAAATTTTCTCACGAACAATATATTTTGTTTTTTTTAACAAAAATTTGGTTCATGAGAAATTTTTTATTTTTGTTTTCATTATTCAGTCATTATTAATTCATTTCATTCATCAATTTAATTCATATTTCATTCATTAAAAAAGAAAAAAAAATTCTTACAAAAAAAATTTTGTTCTTTAGACAAAAATGAAAAAGAGAAAAGAAAAATTTTTCTTTCCTCTTTTTTATTTTTGTCCAAAGAACAAAATTTTTTTTGTAAGATTTTTTTTTTAAATTACAATAGGAGCATTTTATGGTGGTGGTCCAAATTTGGTCATTGGATTCTTGTTTTTATTTTCAGGAATTCTATACATTAACTTGAGTATTGAACGTTAAATACGATTTTGAATTTGATTTTAATCTAATTTAAAATTCTTAAATTTTAATTTCAGGCTTGGTAGAAAATTAATATTATTGATTGAAAATTCAATTATTTGGTTGAGAGTTGAACTTATGTATTAAAAATTCATATTATTATTTGAAGATCCATCTCTCTGTTTGAAAATTCAATTATTTTGTTGATAATTCATTTCCTTTTATTAATTTTTTAAGCTGCAAATTTAATTGTTCTGTTTTTGGTTGAAAATTGATAGTTTTTAGTTCGAAATTCAACAATTTGGTTAAAAATATGTGTATTTTATTGCAATTTTTTTTTAATGAATAGAATTCCTGAAAATAAAAACAAGAATCACAGCTTTCTTGGCCAACTTCAATCTTAATATATAGAATAATAAATGTATGATGAAAAAAAAAAAATTCTCACAAAGGAAATTTTTTTCTTCGGATAAAAATAAAAAAGAGAAAAGAAAAATTTTTCTTTCCTCTTTTTCATTTTTGTCCAAAGAACAAAATTTTTTTGTAAGAATTTTTTTTTTTTTTTTTATTTTTTTTTTTTTAATTACAATAGGAGCATTTTATGGTGGTGGTCCAAATTTGGTCATTGGATTCTTGTTTTTATTTTCAGGAATGCTATACATTAACTTTAGTATTGGACGTTATATACGATTTTGAATTTGATTTTAATCTAATTTAAAATTCTTAAATTGTAACTTCAATCTTGGTAGAAAATTAATATTACTGATTGAAAATTCAATTATTTGGTTGAGAGTTGAACTTATGTATTAAAAATTCATATTATTATTTGAAGATCCATCTCTCTGGTTGAAAATTCACTTATTTTGTTGATAATTCATTTCCTTTTATTAATTTTTTTAAGCTGAAAATTTAATTATTCTGTTTTTGATTGAAAATTAATAGTTTTTAGTTGGAAATTCAACAATTTGGTTAAAAATATATGTATTTTATTGTAAGATTGTTTTTTTTAATGTATAGAATTCCAGAAAATAAAAACAAAGATCCAACGACCAAATTTGGACAACCACCATAAAATGATCCCATTGTATTAAAAAAAAAAATGAAAAAATAAAAACTTGAGTATTGGACGTTAAATAGGATTTAGAATTTGATTTTAATCTAATTTCAAATTCTTGAATTTTAATTTAGCTGACCTGGATTTCTTACCTTGATAAGGGTGCTGTATGAGCACCAAAACTTTGGTAAATATTATAAATGTTTTTGTATTGTGAATTGGTAATAATAAAAATAAAAAAGACGAAAGAAATAAAAAAAGAGAAGGAAGGGGATTTGGTTGGTTGTCTTCTCATTTTTCTTTCCTCTTTTTCTATTTTTGTCAAAAGAAAAATTATTTTTTTTAAGGAAAGGTTTTTTTTATAATTACAACAGTAGCATTTTATGGCGGTTGTCCAAATTTGGTCGTTAGATTCTTCTTTTTATTTTCAGAAATTCTATACATTAACTTGAATATTGAACATTAAATAGGGATTTTGAATTTGATTTTAATCTAATTTAAAATTCTTAAATTTTAATTGTTTTTTTTTTTGTTACAAAATTAATTTAACTGATTGAAAATTCAATCAATTGGTTGAAACTTGAATTTCTCTGTGAAAAATTCATACTATTATTCGAAAACCTATCTCGCTGGTTGAAAATTCAACTATTTTGTTGAAAATTAGTTTTTTCATTAATTTTTTTAACTGAAAAATTAATTATTCTGTTTTTGTTCGAAAATTGATCGTTTTCAGATGACAATTCAAGAATTTGGTTGAAAAATTATTTATTTTTTTTTAATGAAGAAGAGGTATTCGAAAATCGTCCAAAGTAACATCGTCTTTTTTGTTAGGAAGTTAATTTTAATCATTAAAAAAATCAATTGCTTGGTTGAAAGTTGAACTTCTTTGTGATAAATTCATATTATTATTTGAAGATCCATCTCTCTTGTTGATAATTCAATTATTTCGTTAGAAATATTTTTTTTTTCTAACAATTTTTCAAACTGAAAATTTAATTATTCTGTTTTTGGTTGAAAATTGATAGTTTCTGGTTAAAAATTCAAGAGCTTGGTTGAAAAATTATGTATATGATTGTAAGATCGTCTTTTTTTTTAGAAAATTAATTTAATTGATTGAAAATTCAATCACTTGGTAGAAAGTTGAACTTCTTTGTTTAAAATTCATTTTATTATTTAAAGATTTATCTCTCTGGTTGAAAATTCAACTATTTTATTGAAAATTCTTTTTTTTTTTTAATTCATTTTTAACTAAAATTTCTGTTTTTCGTTAAAAAATGATCGTTTTTAGTTGAAAATTCAAGAATTTGGTTGAAAAATTATGTATATAATTGTAAGATCTTCTTTTTTTCGAAAATTAATTGAATTGATTAAAAATTCAATTACTTCGTAGAAAGTTGAATTTCTTTGTTTAAAATTTATTTTATTATTTAAATATTTATCTCTCTGATTGAAAATTCAACTATTTTGTTGGAAATTCTTTTTTTTTTAATTAATGTTTTAATTGAAAATTTAATCATTCTATTCTTGTTTGAAAAGTGATCGTCTTCAGTTGAAAATTCAAGAATTTGAAAAAAAATTATATATTTTATTGTAAGATCGTCTTTTTTGTTCGAAAATTAATTCTTATGATAAAAAATGTAACTACTTTGTTGAAAGTTGAACTTCTTTGTAAAAAAATCATATTATTATTTCAAGATCCATCTCTCAGGTTCAAAATTCAACTATTTCGTTACAAATGTTTCTTTTTTAAATAATTTTTGAAACTGAAAATTTAATTATTCTGTTTTTGGTGGAAAATAGATCGTTTTTATTTAAAAATTCAAGAATTTGGTTGGACAATTATGTATATAATTGTAAGATCCTCTCTTTTGTTAGAAAATGAATTTAATTGATTGAAAATTCAGTTACTTAGTTGAAAGTTGTTCTTCTTTGTTAAAAAATCATGTTAATATTCGAAGGTCCATCGGTCTCGTTGAAAATTCAAATATTTTGTTGAAAATTCGTTTTTTCTTTTAATTAATTTTTAAACTGAAAATCGAATTATTCTATTTTTCGTTAAAACAATTCAACAATTTGTTTGAAAAGTCATGTATTGAAAAAATTTAAAAATTTGTTAAAAAAAAACAATTTTATTAATCGAAGATCTCTTTGGTTGAAGATTCGGCTATTATGTTGAACATTTTTTTTACCTGATAATTTAATTATTATACTTTCGGTTAAAAATTGATCGTTTCTAGAGAAAAAATCTGCTATTTGAATGAAAATTCATGTATTTTATTGTAAGTTCGTATTTTTTGGTAGAAAATTAATATTATTTATCAAAAATTCAATTACTTGGTTGAAAGTTGAACTTCTTTGTTAAAAATTAATTTTATTATTTGAAGATCTATCTCTTTGGTGGATAATTAAACTATTTTGTTGAAGATTAGTTTTCTTAAATTAATTTTTCAACTAAAAATTCAATTATTCTATTTTTCTTTGAAAATTCATCAATTTGGTTGAAAAACTATGTATTTCATCGTAATTTCAATTACTTATTTTTCTTTTTTGTCCTTTTTTGCTAGAAAATTAATATTTTTATTGAAAATTCAAATACTTGGTTGAAAGTTGAATTTCTTTGTAAAAAATTCATATTATTATTTAAAGATCAAACTCTTTGGTTGAAAATTGAACTATTGTGTTAAAAATTCGTTTTTTTAAAAGTGTTTTAATTTTAAATCAAAACATTCTGTTTTTGGCTGAGAATTGTTCGTTTTCAGTTAAAAATTCAAAAATTTGGTTGAAAAATCATGTATTTTATTGCAAGATCGTCTTTTTTGTTAGAAAATTAATTTACTTGATTGAAAATTCGATTACTTTGTAGAAAGTTGAACTTCTTTGTTGAAAATTCATTTTAATATTTGAGGATCGCTTTGTCATTTTGAAAATTCCACTATTTTGTTGAAAATTCTTTTTTTTTCAATTAATTTTTTTAACTGAAAATTTATTTATTCTATTTTTGGTTGAAAATTGATTGCTGTTAGTTAAAAATTGAACAATTTGTTTGAGTTTTCAATAAAATAGTTTAATTTTAAAACAAATACTTGAATTTTTACCTCGAAAGATGAATCGAATCGAATTTTAAAACAAAAAAATATTAATTAACAAAAATAGTTGAATTTCCAACACGAAAGGATACACTTTTAACAAAAAAGTGAATTCGTAACGAAAAATATAATAATTGACATTTCATACAAACCGAAGAAATCTCAACAAGGTAATTACATTTTTAACATAATAATTGGTTTTTGAAACCAAAGAGTTGAATTTTTAATCTAAGAAATTAAATTCTCAAACAAAACGATGAATTTTCGGCCAAGAAAGTTAATTTTCTACCAAAAAAGACCATCTCTTTTAACAAAATACATTAATTTTAGAATAAACAGTTGAATTCTCAAATAAAAAAGATAAATTTTTAGTGAAGAAAAATAAATTTTCAACAAAACAGTCAACTTAGTGACAAAAAGTTATTTTCTTCTACATAAAAACCTCCCTGAAATGCAGTTTTCATTTGATCTAATTCTTTTAGAATATTTTTTTACTCAGTTTTTAATTTAGAAAAAAATTGTTCTTGATCTTTTTGTTTTCAAAATTCTTGATTGTCAATTTTTTAAATATTTTTCTATAACATGAAATCCATTCTCAATAAACTTTTGAAAAATGTTGTTTTTCTATTCCTTTTCCTCAAATAACATTTTTTTATATTATTAAAACTTGTAATAATAGTATTTTTTAACATTTTTGCACCTCGGAACCTTTTTTATGCTGCCATACATTTATTTTGTATAATGTACATAACAAAAAAGAATTATATAAATATTTTTTACTCATTTTAAATGTAATTTCTTAAATTTTAATATTTTATAGTCAAGACTTTTAAACACCACTTCAAAGTCTGTCCCGATTCGACAATTAATCTTTACAATTGAAAAATATTTACAATTAGAAGCGCTTGAGCTCTACAATTTTGATTAGAATCAAAGCCATGTAAAAAAATGTCGAAATGATCTCGTTCAAGCTCGTATTACGCAACATGATATGAAGTTTAATTTACATATTGTGATTTAATAACTCTTTCTGTTAAAACTGAGAATTAAACAAAATTCTCGATCAGAAAATAAATCTCCTGTCATTTTCTGACCAAAGAAAATTTCTGAACTAGTAAATACCCTTCAAGAAAATAAAATCACAAGCAATAACAATAGGCAAACAACGCAAGAGGCGCACAAGGCGTAACACGAGCAACATGCGCGGTGCGACAAAAAACGTTCACTGCGCACTTATAGTTTTCAGTGAATGTCGACCGAACTCTATAAGCCCAAAAAGAGACAGTTTGGGCAATAAAACAGCAGAGTTTTCCACAAAACAGGATGACTTTTTAACAAAACACATAACTTTGAATAGATAGTGGCATTTTCAAATAAAAAAGATGGATTTTAACCAAAAACAATGAATTTTCAACAGAATAGATGAATTTTGAACCAGAGAGATGGATTTTGAACAAAACAGGTAATTTACAACAAAACAGTTTAGTTTTTGAAAAAAATGCTTGACCTTTTGACAACATTTTTGAATTTTCAACAAAATAATTTAATTAATAACCAACTATTACGACGGATTTTTAACCAAGAAAATTAATTATCTACCAAAAAAGACCATATTTTTCATCAAAATACATGCATTTTCAAATGAAAAAGATAAATTTTCACGGAAAAAATTAATTTTTAACATAGCCGTCAAATTTTGAAGCAAAGAGGTAATTTTTGAACAAAAAAAAATTAATTTTCAACAAGATAGTTGAGTTTTCGACCAAATTTTTCTTTCAATCAAATTTTCTAATTTTCAACAAAATAGTTTAATTCACATTCAAATACTGGAATTTCCGACCTAGAAAGACAAATTTTTAATTAAATTGTCTAATTTTGTAAAAAAAAATATTGAACTTCATCCAAAAATAGACGAACTTTCAATATAAAAGTTAATTTTTTAATCTACGAAATTTAACTCCCAAACAAAACAGTTGAGTTTTCGACTGGGAAGGCTTGAAATTTTGACAACATTTTGAAATTTTCAACAAAAAATTTAATTTTTAAGCAACTACTGGAATTTTTTTCCTAGGGAGACGAATTTTCAACCAAATAGTTGAATTTTGAAACAACGAAATTGAATTCTTAAACAGAACGACAAATTTTCAACTGAGAGAATTAATTTTCCACCGAAAAGGTACATTTTTATTGGAAAGAAATAAATTTTGGAAGAAAAATTTATTTTTCAACAAAACGGTTAGGTTTTTGATAAAAAAGGATGAATTTTGAACAGAATACATAATTTTTCGAATAAATAGTTAGATTTCCAATAATAAAAGATAAATTTTAGCTAAAAAGAAAATAAGTTTTCAACAAAATAGTTCGATTTTCAACCAAAGAGATGAATTTTTAACAAAAAAGTTTAATTTTTAACCAAAACCTGGAATTTTTTACCTAGAAAAACGAATTTTTGATTAAATAGTCAGATTTTCAATCTACGAAATTGAATTCATAAAGAAAAATTACAAATTTAAATTCAAGAAGGATTATTTTTTACCAATAAAAGAGCTTTTTTGACAAAATATATGAATTTTTGGATGAATAGTTGAATTTAACCGATCAAAGAAAGTTGCCGAACTAGTAAGTACCGCTCAAGAAAATAGAATCACAAGCAATAACACTAGGCAAGCAACGCAAGAGGCGTACAACGGGCAAAACGTGAATCGTGCGCGGTGCTGCGAAAAACGTTCACTGCGCACCAATAGTTTTCAGTGACTGTCGACGGAACTCTATAAGCCCATATTCTCAATTCTTCAATTACTCATTTTCAAAAATCTTTTTCACAAATCATATAAAATGCCTTTAACCATAAAATGAAATCTGATAGACTGTTCAATTTAAAGAAATGTTTATTATTCATCAGAAAGTATCGCTTGGTTTTTAAAATATTTTTTCATGAGAGTTAGTAGAGTTTTTCCAGTGAATTTGCTTCTAAAAATTGATTAACTTTTCTTCTACTATTTAATCAAATTCACTTAATTTCATCAGGCTTTTTTCTCCATCCAGGATTCATACATCAGTCACTTAAAATATAAGCGACTGCTTTTTCCGTGTGCATTTTATAATATTCTTGCAATTCTTTTATTTGCTCAGCACAACAAAACAGATGGTGATATCACTTAGCCATTAGTGATGCAGCGTAAATTTCATTTATTACATCAGCTTTACATTCAGTTGTCTGAAATATTATGTGGTCTTAAAATCTATATTCGTCAGGTCTTCTGTCACAGAAATAAATAAACGATTGCCAATACATACAAGTCCTACTTTTAATGCAAAGAAAATTACCGAAGTAGTAAATACCGTTCAAGAAAATAAAGTCACAAGCAATATAACTAGGCAAACAACGCAAGAGGCGCACAACGGGCAAAACGAGCAACGTGCGCGGTGCTGTGAATAACGTTCACTGCGCACCGATAGTTTTCAGTGGCTGTCGACGGAACTCTGTAAGCCCTTATTCTCAATTCTTCAATCACTCATTTTCTAAAATCTTTTTCACAAACCACATAAAAAGTTGTTAACCATAAAATAAAATCTAACAGACTTTTCAATATAAATTATCAACTATTTGTTTGAATTTCTTTTCTTAAAAATTATTTCACTGCTAATTAAACTCTAGAGAAATGTTAATTATTTATCAGAAAGTATCGCTTGGTTTTAAAAGTTAGTAGACTTTTTCTAGTGACTTTGTTTTTAAAAATTCATTAACTTTTCTTCTACTATTCAATCAAATTCACTTACTCTCATCAAACTTTTCTCTCCATCCAGGATTCATACATCAGTCACTTAAAATATAAGCGAATGTTTTTTTTTTCTTGCATATTGTAATATTCTTGCAATTCTTTTATTTTCTCAGCACAACAGAACAGATGGTGATATCACTTAGCCATTAGTGAAGCAGCGTAAATTTCATTTATTACATAAGCTTTACATTCAGTTGTCTGAAATATTATGTGGTCTTAAAATTTATATTCGTCAGGTCTTCTGTCACAGAAATAAATAAACGATTTCCAAGGCATGCAAGTCCTACTTTCAATGCCACGAAGGAAGTGCAAATGTGTGTGAGTACTTAAAGCGTAGACTCTGCAGGTCCTAGACAATGCTAATCTTCCAGAGAGATAACGAGCACACCGGTCCCACGAACCATTCCCGACCGCAAATCTAGGTTCAAGTACGAACGCACATTATTTTATAAAAATACAGTACCGTCCAAGAGTATGAGGACATCTAAAAATTAGCGATTATAAAAAAATGCAGTCACCACGGTGGAGAAATTTTTACAGAAAACTAAAACTATTTTTACAGGAATCTATAAATAAATACAATATATTACAACCAAAATTACAGTAAAGTACAACTTTTTATTGAGACGAATTTTATACTTTTTTTGTATTTTTATGTCCATTGTTGTATTTTATTCTAGTTTTAATTTTCTACAAGAATTTACAAAAAATTACAACTACAAGAATCTACAGGTATTTGTTTTGCAGCCAAAAAGTTGTTCTTTTTCGTACTAGGATGACAAATATTTAGAATATTGCAATAAGATAATTTCAAATTAAGATGCGATCATGTATCCATGATCGCTAATACAAAAAAAAAGCTTCTATGTTTAAACTTTAAAGGAATGGTAGAATATTAAAAGACAATGATGAATAATCATTGTTAAATCACAAAAAACCATATTGCAATGAGATAATTTTAAATTAAGATGCGATCATGTATCCATGATCACTATTACAAAAAAAGCTTATATGTTTAAACTTTGAGGGAATGGTAGAATATTAAAAGATAATGATGAAAAATCAATAATAAACAACCAAAAACCATATTGTAATGAGATAATTTTATATTAAGATGCGATCATGTATCCATGATCGCTATTACAAAAAAAGCTT
>CAKNYM010049291.1:4680-38889 GCA_932195095.1 Andricus curvator | reverse complement strand
AGTTAATTGTTCAACCAAAGAGATGAAGTTTTAACCAAAAATGAAACAGTTACATTTTTAGTTTAAAAAAAAAATTCAACCAATAAAACAAATATTAAAAAAAAATAGTTAAAATTTCAACCAAAGAAATGAATTTTAAACTGAAATAAATCTTCATCCAGGAAATTTCGACCAAAAAGATGAATTTTTAATCGAGAAAATTAATTTTCTAGCAAAAAACACCAATTTAATAAAAATAGTTAATTGTTTAATCAAAGAGATTGATTGTCTATCAAAAAAAAAAAAAAAAAAAAAATTCGACAAAATAGACGCATTTTTAACTAAACAAGATAAATTTTCTACAACAAAATCTTATAGGTGCTTTTGAGTTAGAGAAATCAGTTTTTTAGCAAATAAAATAAATTTTTAACGAAATAGTTGCATTTAAGTCAAAAAAATGAATTTTCTGCCAAAAAGATTGAATGTTTATTTGAAAAAACCACAAAAAATGGAATATTAAAATTTTTAGTTAAAAAAAAATTAATTTTCAGCAAACAAACAAAAAATTTAACCGAAAAAATGAAATCTGAACCAAAAAGATTAATTTTTTACCAAAAAAAGAATAATTGTTAACAAAATACATGAATTTTCAACCTAAAAGATTAATTTTCTATCAAAGAAGACAAATTTTTAACTAAAAAGATGAATTTTCAACAAAAAATAGAACGTTCAATTTTCAGTTAAAGAAATAAGTTTTAAAGGAAATTAAATAATGTTTTAACGAAAACGTTCAATTTTGAACAAAAAAAATGACATTCATACCCAACAGATTGAATTTCTATCAAAAAGATAATTGTCGACAGAAAATTTGGTTAAATTTTTAAATAAAAAAATTAATTTTCAATAAAAAAAATAATTTTCAACCAAAGAAATAAAATTTTAACCAGAAAGATTAATTTTATATCAAAAACGAATCATTCTTAACAAAAAACCATTAAATAGGTTAATTTTCAGTTAGAGAAATCAGTTTTAGAGCAAATATAATAAATTTCTAACGAAATAGTTAAATTTCAATCAAACATATGAATTTTTGCCAAAAAGATTAAATGTCTTTTTAAAAAATCCACAAAAAATGGAATAGTCAGAGCAAAAAACAGAAAAATTCAATCCAAAAGGACGAATTTTAAACGAAACAGTTTAATTTTCAACAAAATAATTAAATTGAATTAAAAAAAAAAATTTAATCGAGAAAATTAATTTTCTCGCAAAAAAGACCAATTTTCATAAAAACAGGTAATTGTTTGATAAAAAAAATGAATTTTTTTACCAGAAATGAAACAGTTTTATTTTCAATTACAAAAAAAATCAAACAATGAAACGAATATTCAGCAAAATAATTAAATTGTCAATCAAAGAAATAAATTTTAAATAAACCAAAAAAATTTCAACTTTCAGCCAAGAAGTTGAAAATTCATGTTTTTTGTTAAGAATTATTCTTTTTTGGTAGAAGATTAGTCTTCCTGGTTGAAATTTCATTTCTTTGGTTGAAAATTATTTTTTTCTATTGAAAATTAAGTTTTTTAATTAAAAATTCGACAAAATTTGTTGTGAAAATTTTTCTTTTCGATAGATATTCAATCTTTTGGTTAGAAAATTCATTTTTTTGGTTGAAAATTGAACTTTTTGGTTGAAAAATTATTTAACTTGCTTTAAAACTTATTTCTCTAATTGAAAATTGAACTTTCTATTTTTTGTTGAAAATTGATCTCTTTTAGTTGAAAATTCATCTGTTTTGTTAAAAATTTGTCTTTTTTGATAGAAAAATAATTTTTTAGGTTGAAAATTCATGTATTTTCTAAAAATTATTCTTTTCTGGTAAAAAATAAGTCTTTTTGTTTCAAATTTCATTTTTTCAGTTAAAACATTTTTTGTTGTTGATAAAAATCAATTTTTTAACTACATATTTAACTATTCCATTTTTTGTAGATTTTTTTTATAGACATGCAATCTTTTTGGTAAAAAAATCATTTGTTTGATTAAAAATTTAACTTTAAAACTTATTTTTCTAACTGAAAATTGAACTTCCTATTTTTTGTTGAAAATTTATCTCTTTTAGTTGAAAATTCATCTTTTTTGTTAAAAATTTGTCTTTTTTGATAGAAAATTAATCTTTAAGACTGAAAAGTCATGTAGTTTGTGAAAAATTATTCTTTTTTGGTAACAAATTATTCTTAACAAATTATTCTTTGTGGTTCAAATTTCATTTTTTCGGTTGAAATTTTTTTTTTGAAAATTAATTTTTTTAACTAAAAATTTAACTATTTCATGTTTGTGGATTATTTAAAAAGACATTTCATCTTTCGGACATAACATGCATTTGTTTGATTGAAATTTAACCATTTCTTTGAAAATTTATTTTATTTGCTCAAAAACTGATTTCTCTAACTGAAAATTCACCTATTTAATTTTTTGTTGAAAATTTATCTTGTTTAGTTAAAAATTCATCTATTTTGTGGAAAATTGTTTAGTTTTGTTTTTGGTAGAAAATTAATCTTTTTGGTTTAAAATTAATTTTTTTATTAAAAATTTAACTATTTCGTTGAAAATTTATTTTTTTTTTCTGCTTAAAATCTTATTTCTCTAACTGAAAATTGACCTATTCAATTTTTTTTTGAAAATGTATCTTTTTGAGTTAAAAAGGCATCTATTTTGTTGAAAATTTGTTTGTTTTTGTTGGTAGAAAATGAACCCTTCTAGCTGAAAATTCATGTTTTTTGTTAAGAATGATTCTTTTTTGGTAGAAAATCATTCTTTCTGTTTGAAATTTAATTTTTTTTGGTTGAAAACTATTTTTTAAATTTAAAAATTAATTTTTAAAATCGAAAATTTAACCAAATTTTTTGTCGAAATTTTTCTTTTTGATAGATATTCAATCTTTTGGGTAGAAAATCAATTTTTTTTTGTTGAAAATTGAACTTTTCGTTAAGAAATTATTTAATTTGCTTTAAAACTTATTTCTCTAATTGAAAACTGAACTTTTTATTTTTTGTTGGAAATTTATCTCTCTTAGTTCAAAATTCATCTTTTTTGTTAAAAATTTGTCTTTTTAGACAGAAAATTATTCTTTTAGGTTGAAAATTCATGTGATTTGTTAAAAATTATTCTTTTTTGGTAAAAAATTAATCTTTTTGGTTCAAATTTAAACAATGAAACGAATATTCAACAAAATAGTTAAATTGTCAATCAAAGAAATGAATTTTAAATCAACCAAAAAAATTTCAACTTTCAGCCAAGAAGTTGACTGTTCCATCAAAGAAATAATTTTTTGACCAAAAAGATGAATAAATAAAATAAATAAATCGAGAAAATAAATTTTCTACGAAAAAAGAAGACTTTTAAAAAAAACAGTTAATTGTTCAACCAAATAGATGAAGTGTTAACCCAAAATGAAATAGTTACATTTTTAGTTACAAAAAAAAATCAACCAATAAAACGAATATTCAAAAAAATAGTTAAATTTTCAACCAAGGAAATGAATTTTAAACTGAAATGAATCTTCAACCAAGAAATTTTCAGCCAAGTAGTTGACTTTTCAATCAAAGAAATGAATTTTCGACCAAAAAGATGAATTTTTATTTTTAATCGAGAAAATTAATTTTTTAGCAAAAAAGACCAATTTTCATAAAAAAAGTCCATGTTTGATCAAAAAGATTGATTTTCTATAAAAAAAAAATTCGACAAAAATGAAATACTTGAATTTTTAGTTAAAAAATTGATGTTCAAAAAAAAAAAAAAATTCAACCTAAGAAATAAAATGTCAACTAGAAAGATTGATTTTCTACCAAAAAAAAACAAACAAATTTTCAACAAAATAGATGGATTTTTGAATGAAAAATGTAATTCAACAAAAAATTGAATAGGTGAATTTTCAGTTAGACAAATAAGATTTTAAGCAATTAAAATAAATTTTCAACGAAATAGTTAAATTTCCAATCAATGAAATGAATTTTCAACCAAAAAGATTAATTTTCTACCAAAAAAAAAGCAATTTTCTACAAAATAGATGCATTTTTAACTAAACAAGATGAATTTTTTACGACAAATTTTATAGGTGCTTTTCAGTTAGATAAATCAGTTTTTGAGCAAATAAAACAAATTTTTAACTAAATAGTTAAATTCAAGTCAAATAAATGAATTTTTTGCCAAAAAAATTAAATGACTATTTGAAAAATCCACAAAAAATGAAATAGTTAAATTTTTAGTTGAAAAAATTAATTTTCAACAAACAAACAAAAAATTTAACCGAAAAAATGAAATTTAAAACAAAAAGATGAATTTTTTACCAAAAAAGAATAATTGTTAATAAAATACATGAATTTTCAACGTAAAAGATTAATTTTCTATCAAACAAGTCCAATTTTCAACTAAAAAGATGAATTTTTTACTAAAAGAGATAAATTTTCAACAAAAAATAGAACGTTTCATTTTCAATTAGAGAAATCAGTTTTAAAGGAAATAGAATAATTTTGTAACGAAAACGTTTAATTTTCAAAAAAATGACATTTATACCCAAAATATTGAATTTATATCAAAAAGAAAAATTTCGACCAAAAATTTGGTTAAATTTTTAATTAAAAAAATTAATTTTCAATAAAAAAAATAATTTTCAACCAAATAAATAAAATTTCAACCAGAGAGATTGATTTTATATCAAAAACGAATCATTCTTAACAAAAAAAATGATTTTTCAGCTAAAAAGATTCATTTTCTATCCAAAAAACAAACAAATTTTCAACAAAATAGATGGATTTTTAATTGAGAAAGATACATTTTCAACAAAAAATTGAATAGGTGAATTTTCAGTTAGAGAAATAAGTTTTTAAGCAAATAAAATAAATTCTCAACCAAAAAGATTGAATTTCTATGAAAAAAATTGACAAAAATGAAATAGTTACATTTTTGGTTGAAAAAATTAAGTTTCAAGCAAAAAACTAAAAATACTAACCAATAAAATGAATTTTCGACCAAAAAGATTAATTTTCTACCAAAAACAAAATAATTTTCACCATAATAGATGAATTTTTTAGAAAAATATTAAACCAGAAATTGAATAGGTGATTTTTCAGTTAGGGAAATCAGTTTTTGAACAAATAAAATAAATTTCTAACAAATGAATTTTTTGCCAAAAAAATTAAACGTCTTTTTAAAAAATCCACAAAAAATGGAATAGCCAGAGCAAGAAACTGAAAATCACCTTTATAATTTTCTATCGCACAAGTCATAACTATTTAATTATTTATTTCAATAAGAAATGGACTTTCCTACGACAAAAGATGAATTTTCAATCTAAAAGAACGAATTTTAAACGAAACAGTTTAATTTGCAACAAAATAATAAAATTGAATTCAAAAAGACGAATTTTCAATCGAGAAAATTAATTTTTTAGCAAAAAAAGACGAATTTTTATCAAAATAGTTAATTGTTTGACCAAAGAGATGAATTTTTTACCAGAAATGAAACAGTTACATTTTCAGTTACAAAAAAAATTCAACCAATAAAACAAATATTCAACAAAATAGTTCAATTGTCAATCAAAGAAATGAATTTTAAATCAACCAAAAAAATTTCATCTTTCAGCTAAGAAGTTGACTTGTCAATCAAAGAAATGATTTTTTGACCAAAAAGATGAATTTTTAATTGAGATAATAAATTTTCTACGAAAAAAGAAGACTTTTCAAAAAATAGTTGATTGTTCAACCAAACAGATGAAGTTTTAACCAAAAATGAAACAGTTACATTTTTAGTTACAAAAAAAATCAACCAATAAAACGAATATTAAAAACAAATAGTTAAATTTTCAACAAAAACATGAATTGCTAACCAAAAATATAGTAATTGATATTTCATATGGAACAAAGTGATCTCAATAAAGTAATTGAATTTTTGAACATAATAGTTGTTTTTTCAACCAAATGGTTACATTTTTAAACTACAAAATTGAATTTTCAAACAAAACAACGAATTTTCAACAGAGAAAATTAATTTTCTACTAAAAAGGACCATCTTTTTAACAAAATACATTAACTTTCAAATAGATTATTGTATGTTCAAATAAAAAAGATAAATTTTAACTGAAAAAAAAAACATTTTCAATAAAACATTAAATTTTGAACCGAAGAGATGAATTTTCAAACAAAAAGTTAATTTTCAAGAAAACAGTTGAGTTTTCAATCAAGAAGGATGACTTTTTGACAAAATACATCATTTTTCGGATATATAGTTCGATTTTTAAATAAAAAAGATAAATTTCAATGAAAAAAACCATTTCAACAAAATAGTTCGATTTTCAATCAATGAGATCAATTTTAAACAAAAAAGGCAATTTTTAGCAAAAAAGTTGAGTTTTCGACCAAAAAGGCTAGACTTTTTAACAAAATATTTTAATTTTCAAGAAAAATGCATAATTTTAAACCAAATCCTGGAATTTCCTACCCAGAAAGATAAACTTTCTACCAAATAATCGAATTTTGGAACGAAAAATATTTTCAACTTTAACCAAAAATAGTCGAATTTTCAACACGAAAAGTTAAATTTTCAACATAAAGATAAACTCTTAACAAAAAATATAAGAATTGACATTTCATATAAAAAAATTGATCTCAAAGAAATTATTAAATTTCATGACAGTAGCTGATTTTCTAACCAAAGAAATAAATTTTAAACCAAAAAGTTAATTTTCAACAAAACATCTGAGTTTTCGACCAAACAGGATGACTTTTTGACAAGAAAGGTAATTTAAAACAAAACAGTTTAGTTTTCGATCAAAAAGGCTCGACCTTTTGACAAAATTTTTTAATTTTCAATGAAATAATTTAATTTGTAACCAACTATTGAATTGAATTCTCAAAAAAACGACGAATTTTTAACCAAGAAAATTAATTTTCTACCAAAAAAAGAACATATTTTTCAACAAAATACATGAATTTTCAAAGAAATAGTTGAATTTTCAAATGAAAAAAAAAAATAAATTTTCACTAAAAAAATCCATTTTTAACAAAACAATTAAATTTTGAAGCAAAAAGGAGAATTCTCAACAGAAAAGTTGAATTTTCAACGAAAATATAAATTCTTAACGAAAAATATAATAGTTGAGATTTCAAACCAAAAATATGAGTTTCAACAAAATAATTGAATTTTCAATCTACGAAATTTAACTCTAAAAAAAATGACAAAATTGTAAGCAAGAAGAATTATTTGTTGCCAATGAGAGACCTTTTTTAATAAAAAACATGAATTTTTAAATAAAAAGAAAACAAATTTTCACTAAAAAGTGAGTTTCTAACAAAATATTGAAATTTTTAACCAAGGAGATGAATTTTCAAGAAAAAGTTAATTTTCATCCAAACAGATGCAGTTTTAACTAAAAGTAGAAACAACCAAAAAAATTAGTTTTCTACCAAAAAAGCCGAATTTTCAACTAGAAAAGATTAATTATCAACCAAAAGAGGAAAAATTACATTTTCGATTGAAAAGTTCATTTAAAATTTAAAAAAACGTATTTTCAATGAAATAGTTAAATTTTTAACAAAAGAGATGAACATTCAATAAAGAAAAAGTTTTTTCAAAAAATAAAGTGATTCAAATTTTACACAAGTAGTAGAATTTTCAATTAAAGAAAAATCATTCAACAGAACAGTTGAGTTTTCGACTGAAAAGGCTTGAAATTTTGACAAAATTTTTACATTTTTTACAAAATAATTTAATTTTTAATCAACTACTGGCATTCTTTCCCTAGGGAGACGAATTTTCAACCAAATAGTCGAACTTTAAAACTACGAAATTGAATTCTTAAACAGAACGACGAATTTTCAACCAAGACAATTAATTTTCCACCAAAAAGGAAAATTTTTATTGGAAAAAAATAAATTTTCTAATAAAAATATAATTTTCATCAAAACGGTTAAGTTTTCGATCAAAAAGGATGAATTTTTAACAGAATAAATAATTTGTCGAATAAATAGTTGGATTTAAAATAAAAAAAGATAAATTTTAACTAGAAGGAAAATAACTTTTTAACCAAATAGTTCGCTTTTCAACCAAAGAGATGAATTTTGAGCAAAAAAGTTTAATTTTTTACCAAAGCCTGGAATTTTGTACCTAGAAAGACGAATTTTTAATTAAATAGTCGAATTTTGAAACAAAAAATATTGAACGTCAACCAAGAACAGTCGAGTTTTAAAAAAAAAGTTGAAATTTCAACGAAAATATGAATTTTCAACGAAAAATATAATAGTTGATATTTCATACAAAAAATGAGTTTCAAAAAAATAATTAAATTTCCAACCTAATTGTTCATTTTTTAGGCAAATAGTTGAATTTTCAATCTACGAAATTGAATTCTTAAAGAAAAATTACGAATATAAATTCAAGGAGAATTATTTTTGACCAATAAAAGAGCTTTTTCAACAAAATATATTAATTTTTGAATAAATAGTTGAATTTTCCAATAAAAAAGACAAAATGTTCACTAAAAAAGGAAATTTCAACAAAATAGTTAAATTTCCAACCAAATAGATGAATTTTCAACAAAAAAGTTAATATTTGACCAAAGATTTGCAGTTTTATCCAAAAGAGGAAATTTAAACTGAATCAAGATCAATTTTCAACCAAAAATGGAAAAATTATATTTTTCAGTAAAAAGTTATTTTTAAATTTAACAAAACGGATTTTCCACAAAATTGTTGAATTTTTAACCAAATAAGAGATTAACATTCGACCAATAAAATAAATTTTTAACAAAATGCTTCAACTTGTACACAAGTGGTTGCATTTTCAAGTTAAAGAAATCCATTTTTGTATAAGAATTAAATAGTTAAATTTTTGGTTGAAAAATTTAATTTTTCAAGCAACAAAATAAATATATTTTCAACTAAAAGCATGAATCTTTAATAAAAATCCTGTGGCAACCCAGTGCAAATAGTGTCACTTCTAATCAATAAAAGTTTATTGCACTTTTAATATATTAACAGAAAAAAATTATTAATTTGAAAAAAAAGTCACTGAATTTTTTTTCAAGTTGAAAAAAATCAGGAATAAATGAGAAACTATGAAATGTTTTCGATTTCACCTTCCTAATTTTCCACCGGGATAAAATAAACAATCTATTATTAAAAAGAAGTGTTTTTCTACTTCCAAACAAAACAAAAAATTAGAAACCAAATGAAAAATGGCTGCGTAATAAATTATTATTATATACGGGAGCCTACCAAAAAAATGTTCAGCAGTCTTTTTTCGCGCAGCAGAGAATAAGGCAAAAACTTATTTTTTCTTTGAGAAAAAAAAATTCCAGGACGATAACCAAAATTCAAGGACTTTTCCAGGTTTTATTAGGGTAGCATGAACCTTTTCCAATTGGAATGCATAATATTGAGCAATGAACTCTACTGAGTACTCACGCACTGCGGCCCTTCCGAGGCGACAGTCGCAATCACAGTTCTAGGAATTACAAAATCGGACTAGTTTCTATGAAACCCGGAGTGCATTTTAATTTATTTACCACAAGAATCACTCCAGGACTTTAGTAAATAACAAAACACTTGACTAGAAAATTTCCTTCTCTATCCACGTCCTCATTGTCCAATCTCATTAATAATTTCAGAGTACTTACACCTACTTGCCCCACCTCACACTATAAATGAATAATCCACTTACTGCCATATGAGCGATAAGGTCATTATTGTCGTTACAGATTTTTGCATCAGTGAATGATATGTCATTAGTGGAAAATCATCGCCCATAGTAAATACTATCATTCCCAGGCATTTGCGGAATAATTCACTAATCGTTTAAAAATTATGTTGAAATCGCTATTGTCACTGACTTGCCTAATTACCAAGAATAATTGTGAAAAATTAATATTACGCGTAAAAACTCTTCTCCTTTGAATATCGTGATACGTTTCAGACATGACGTCACGATAGATCGCGTGCTTCAAATTGGCAGGTAGTCTGGCAGTAAATGCTTCATGATGTACGTTCATCCTCATATTTCCACATTCCATACCTATCATCATGCAATCTAACAAATATTTTCACAAACTGTATTTAATTCTTGAATGTTTATATATCTTTATTCTCTGATAGTTTACGGGTCAACCAGAAATTGATGAAAAAACTTATTCATTCAAGGAGTGTCATGGAAGGCATTCATATGGATTTTTTTCAACCATTGCGTAAGCGCAACGAAATCTTCTTGAGACATGATGCTTATGTTTTTCTAGTTCTTTGTGGTACAACTTACAAAAGATATGTCTTCGAAGAGATGTGTCTTCGCATTTAATGTTTGTGACAAATGAGGAAAAATATATTTTCATGTATGGGAGAGTCTAGATGCTAAATGGATTTCTTTATGACCTTCTTGCATAGAATAACAAACAAATCATGATGAGGAAACGAGAAGAAACTGCTCCTTCACATGAGTTGGGATGATCGTAAAATACAATTAATTATCATAGGTTTATTATGATGATCCACAATGAGTTCTTCTGTAAAGGAATTTTATTTTGATCTCGCATGTCCATCTCTTTTCACATGGACTTTAATTTGAAAGTTTGCATACTTTCTTCACAATTTGTTCATTGTGAAAGACGCTTTGCCATACGGGTGGTGAAACTCTTTTCCAGCAAAATTGAAATCAGGAATCAGTTTTGCATATCGCTTGTTTACGAAATTAGAAATTTGGGCTCGTGATATTTTTTTTCCTGTGAAGTTTCTGTCTCGTGTTTAAAAAAACTATCTGAAAGGATGAGAGAACTAATTTTTGTAATTTCATTACTCAGATTGCTGCTCTTCTATCAGATATGAGTAAGGTCGTGGCACAATTTACGCAGTAATTTGCACTTTATAAAGAGCCTTAAAGTGTATGTTGGGCTCGAACAATCTGAGGATAATTGCTTACATTAAACACGAGTCCAAATAGTATTCTCGAGGGCATGAGCTCGTCGATTCTAAAAAGTGAGCACGCAACTCGTGCGTGAAGGAGAAATGAGAGTGACATGAACGTTCTCATATCTTTAATTTCATTAATTGTTGCATTTTCACACTTGATAAAGAGATAATTAAAAATACAGATTCTGACCTTACATTACTTATGATATAATATTAGTAGATAGAACATTGTGACACTGCAACGCGTGAAGGAGAAATGAGAGTGATATGGACGTTCTTATATATTTAATGTCATTATTTGTTGCATTTTCACACTTGATTAAGAGATAATTAAAAATACCAATTTTGACCTTCCATTACTTATGATTCAATATTATTATAAAACATTGTAAAAATGCAACGCGTGAAGGAGAAATCAGAGTGATATGAACGTCCGATATCTTTAATATAATTAATTGTTATATTTTCACTTTTGATAAACAGATAATTAAACATACAGATTGTGACCTTCCATCACTTATAATTTAATATTAGTTGAACATTGTGACACTGCAACGCGTGAAGGAGAAATGAGAATGATGTGGACGTTCTTATATATTTAATATCATTATTTGTTGCATTTTCACACCTGTCCATGTAGAAAGTTTGCTATGGCCCGGACCAGGCCAAATCTGGCCCAGATTTGGAAACGGAACTGGGCCCGATCGCTGATGAAACACACGGCCCCATCGGAGCCAGATCTGGCGCACGATCGGTACCCGAACTGGCTCCGGACAATTTCCCGTTAAGAGCCACTTTTGAAATTCATAATTTCTTATAATTTTGTTTATAATAATAATTTTATAACAAGGAAAATGAATAAAGTGAACTATATTTCTTATTCAAGTACCAAATACTAACACAAATATGAATGCAAACTCAATACATTTTTTAGTCTCTTTGACTTTATTCTTTACGATGTCCGTTCTAGTCCTTGGCATTTCCAATCATTGTACTGATGTGCGACAATGCTTCTTCCACAGAGACAGTGTACTTTGTACAAGCAACTTCTGAAAATGCTTTATTATAAACGATTAGTCTGTATATAAAATTAATATAATTTTCATTCAAGTCTCAATAATATGAAAGATTACATTTGTACCTAAAAAGCATGTGCATAAGAAAAAATCGTTAAAAAGTTCTTTCCCTTCGACTATTTTCACCGCAGTGAACATCAGCATTAAATCTCTTGAAAATATTTTCCTGGCCATGACGTTCAAAGATTTTCGAATTCGAATAAAATTATTTTAATACTTACCGTATTGAATTCAAATACGAAACGCTTGAGATTTCAAGTCGAAATATATCACATTGTCTACAAAATAATTAAATTTTCAACAACAGAGTTGAGTTTTCAACAAAATAATTAAACTTTTGATGAAATAATTGAAGTTTCAAATTTTCATACCAAATATTTGAATATAAAATTAAAAACGATCAATTTTCTACAAAAAATAAAGTAGTTAAATTACTAACTCAAAAAATTGATTTAAAAAAAAAAAGGAATTTTCAACAAAATAGTTAAATTTCTTCAACTAGTAAAATGATTTTTTTATCAAGGTAGTTCAACTTAAACCTATATAGATTTAAGTTGAACTTTTTCACCAAAAAATAATAATTCACAATAATAATTTATCAACAAAAACGTATGTTTAAAAAAGTAATTCAACTTGCAACATAGTATTAGTTGATTTTTCAACCCAAAAAGATAAATCTTCAATAAAAGTAAAAAATAGCCGAACTTAACCAAGTAGATTAATTTTTCAACAAAAAATGTCATAATTGATACTTCAACCAAAAAACAATTTTATTTTATTATATCAAAACAGTTGAATTCAGCGAAGAAAGACGAATTTTCAACCAAAGAATTGAATTTGTAATTCAGAATGATGAAAATTCCACAAAACAGTTGAGTTTTCAACCCGAAAATGCGAATATTCAACGAAAAAATAAATTGTAAACCAAATAGTTGAATTTTAAACTAAAAAAGATCAATTTTCAACCCAAAATGGAAGAGTTAAATTTGTAGTAGCGAAAATTGATTTTCAACCAAAAAAAGCGAAGTTTCAAGAAAATAATTAAATCAAGAAGATTCATTTACAAATAAGGAGACAAATTTACAATGAAATACATAAATTTTCAACCAAATTGTTTAATTTTCAGCTGAAAAAATCAATTTTCAACCAAAAAAGACCGATTTTTCAACAAAATAGTTAAATATTCAACCAGTGAAATGAGTGTTGAACAAAGTAGTTGAACTGCGAACCAAGTCATTATTTGACGCATTTTCACAACTAATGATGAGATAACAGGGTGTCTATCGACCTTGAAAACCTTGAAAACCTGGAATTCTCCTTGAATTTGTTTTGAACCTTGTAAATCTTGTAAAGTTTTTTATTTATCAATATATAATGTAGCTTTCACTCATTACTCATTTTTTTACTCATTTACTCTACATTTTTTGCAGACTTTACCAATTATTTTATAGATTGCAATGAACATACTTTAATATTGTGAATAATTCTATAACTTTATAATTTCGTCTTCGCTCAAATAAAATGTTATAGCCTACATTTTTTTGTGATATTCAAAATACAAATTATAAAAATTATTAGTTGAAAATTTCGATGTTAATTCAGTTTCAGAACTAGAATGAGCCATGAGCATATAACGGATTTTTCAAGTGTTTCACCACTCGATTTTTGTGTGTACATCAGATTACAAAACATTACTAAAGGTTTAAAAAGGTTTCAAAATATTCTGAAGATTTAAAAATATTTAAAAGGATTTTGAATATTTTACAAAGATTTGACGGATTTCAAAGATTTAAAAAAGGCGTGTACACCAGATTTCATATATTTCACAACAATTTCACAAAGCCTTTCAAATTTTTAATAGATTTAAAGGATTTCAAAAATTTGAAAAAGGGTACAATTCACTAGATTTCGAAGATTTGAAATGATTTCAAAAGCTTTCAAAATATTTTAGAAGATTTGAAAAGATTTCACAAACAAAAATTTCATGAATATTTCAAAAGATTTGACCAAGATTTCACAAGAATTTTCCAAAGATTTCGAACATTTCATAAAGATTTCAAGGACTTCAAAGATTTCAAAAAGGCGTGTGCACCAGATTTCAAAGATTTCTAACATTTCCAAGGATTTTAAAACTTTCAAAAGATTTCTAAGATTTTGCACAGATTAAAAATATTTTAATGATTTCAAATGAATGCAAAAGATTTCAGAAAGATTTCACAAATATTTCAAAGATTTCATAAAAATTTTATAAAGATTTCCCAAGAATACAAGACTACACCAGATTTCAAAGATTTCAAAACATTTCAAAGATTTTAAACGAATTCAAATATTTCGACAATTTCAAACGAATAAGAAAGATTTCACAAATATTTCAAAGATGTTGAACTATTTTCAAAAGGTTTCAACAAATTTGAGAAGATTTCAAAACTTTTTAATGATTTCAAACGAACACTAAAGATTACACAAACAAAGTTTAAAGGAGGCTTTCACAAATATTTCAAATATTTCAGAAAAATTTCACAAAGATTTCGATAATTTCAAGGATTTCAAATATTTTACAAAAATTTAAAAAGATTCCAAAAGGTTCCACAGAAAATTTAAAATTTTACAAATATTTTAAGTACTTTAAGAGATTTCAACGATTTCACAAAGATTTGAAAGATTTCAAGGATTTCAAAGACGTCTTATGTTCGCAAGAAATTAGGAATTTGTTTATTCATGGCTCTAAATTCTTTAAAAATTGATGTACAATACAAAATGAAATAGCTCAGTATTTACATCTATAACAAACCGTTTTTTTATTATTTGATGTAAAAAAGGGGACCTGGAAAAACTTGACTTCTTGACCTGGAAAACCTGGAAAAGACCTTGAATTTCATTCCTAAGAATCGCTGGACACCCTGGATAATTAAAAATACCAATTTTGACCTTCCATTACTTATGATTCAATATTATTATAGAACATTGTAACAATGCAACGCGTGAAGGAGAAATCAGAGTGATATGGAAGTTCCCATATCTTTATTATCACTAATTGTTGCATTTTTACACTTGATAAAGAGATAATTAAAGATACAGACTGTAACCTTCCATTACTAATTTTTTTAATACTAGTAGTCGTGCGCGCGCCAAGGCGCGCGCCTACTAATTTTTGTTATGAAAAAGAATAAACCAAATACTTATTTTTTCTATGTTATTTATATTTAATTAATGTTACAAAATATTCGTAAAAAATAATTAGAAGGCACTACAGGATGATGTTGAAGCTAAAGGAGTAATGGATTTCTCATAATTTCACCGTTATCATCTTAAAAAAATTGTGAATATAATTATAATTCAATTTATTATAATCGGCTCTTAAATTTTTTTAACACTTAACTTATTTATAAATTATATTGGCGTAATACATTTTTTATTTTATAAATTAAAAGAAATGTTGTTTATACAATAAATTGTGAATTATTCGTTTTAACATGTATATGAGCATATAAATTTCAAATTGATAAATACAGCGAATAATATTAATTTTCATTATTATATAAGCTTTACAAAGTTTAAAAAAATGAATGATACATAGAATAGTGGCAGTAATTACCAATCTTTCAGTTTTCAAGAAATATGATAACAAATTTTTTAATTGTCTATTTGCTCCGCAATTATTGCTGTTTATACTCTATAGTAATCCATTCGCCACTAATATTTTATTATGCATTGAGAGATGTGGTGAATTTTTTTCATGAAAAATTAATTTTTTAATTTTTATCATAAATGATGCACGTTATTACGAAAAAGTAAAATGTATTTTAGTATAACTTTTTTTTACATGAACATTTTTGTGTGAACATTTTTATCGTATCTGTTGTTTACGTGAAAATGATTAAATTCTTTTATTATAAGAAGAAAATTATCCTGTCGATAGAACTTTCCAGGCCTTTATAAACGTTACAGTAACTTTCTTATTAAACACTAAATTAAACAAAAACTTTTCAAACAATATATTTTTTTTCCTTCTGCGAAAATCTGTCAATTTTTTATTCTTCAAAAAATCTATAGTGGTTGATAAATTCGTGTTTTTAATTGGAAAATAGTGTCTTTAGTGTCTTTTTTTCAAAATAGTAGCAAAACAGCGTCATCGCTTGAAAAAAGTGTCAAATAGTGTCAATAGTGTGTTTTGAGCCCGAGGCCTGAATTTGTAGTTTATTATTCTAAGGGCGGCTACAGCCTAATTTATTTAAGAATAGTGACCTATTCAAATCGAAAAAAGCAGAGAAATTGCCCTACAAAAAAACGTCGGATTGAAAATTATTCGAAAGTATTGTATTTTGAATGCGAAGTTGTCTAAAAGCAGATGTCTAGAGAATATCTCGGGAGTGCGCAGCAATAATTTTTAATTCGACGTTTTTTGCAGCAAGACTCATTTCTAATCCAAAAAGTGACTTAAAGTAAATATGTGCATCAATAGTGTGACTGGTGTTCTTTTGGATTTGAAAGCATTTCGAAAAATTCAATTCATAAAACTTCAAAGAATTAAAGTTAAAATTTAAAACATGGAAATAAATTGGAAAAAATTTAAAACTCCAAAAAATTTAATTGATTTTAGTAATTTTTAAATGATTTTGGAAAAATACAAGGGAATTCAAAAGAATTTTATTGAATGTTGAAGAATTCAAAATGAGGTTGAAACACTTCAAGACGAATTACACACACTGAAAAAAAATATCCATTGAACAGAATAGAATTATTTATTTAATTCAAAAGAATTCAGGTAAATCAACAAAATTCGAAAGACATAATAAAATAATTCTGAATGAATGAGTAACAATTCAGGGTGAATTCAAATTAATTGCAAAACATATTTGAAAATCTCTACAAATCTGTGAAAACCTAAAAAACCCCTCACTTCTTGTTAATGAATTTCTTAAAGTACAGTGAAATATTATAAAATCCCGTGAAATTATATGAAATTTTAAAGTATTTTCTTGAATCCTGGAAAATTTTTGAAAATACCTTGGGAGCTTTTAAAATCCATTAAAATCATTGAAATCTTCGGAAATCGCATAAAATTCATTTAAATATTCTAAAATATATTGAAACCTCGCAAGTCCTATGAAATAGTTTCATATATTCCAAAGTTGTAAACAAATTCTTTAAACTCTCAGAAAAAATTTTTCATTCCTCTTAAAGTCATTCAAAGCCTTTAAAATTCCATAAAAAATTAATAATATCTTGAAAGTGCATTAAAGTCTTTAAAAATAGTTAATAATATTTTAAATCATTTCAAATCCTATGAGGTTACCGAAATAAATTCAAAATTGCTTGAAATCTTTTGATATACCCTAAAACCTGGCATAGGTCCTATTAAATCGATCTATATTTTCGAAATTTTAGAAAACTCTTCGATACAATACCCCATGAAAATTTTGTCAAATCTCTTGAAAATGCTTTAGAATCTTTTTAAATACTCTAAAATATTTCAAATCCTCTGAAACCAATTGTACATTCCTTAGAATCTTTTGAAATACTGTTAAAGTTATAAAATCCTTTCAAACCTTTGGAAATCAATTGAAACATTTTAAAGCTCTTGAAAATGCTTTAGATCTTCTAAAATACAATAAAATAATTCAAATCCTATGAGTAACATTAAATTACTGAAATCAATTCAAAAATTCATAGGATCTTTCAAAATACCCTAAGATATTTAAAATCCTTCACAATATTTTAGAACTCCTTGAAATTTTTGTAACTCTTCAAAATCCCTTGCAATTTTTAAAAGCACTATGAATTATTTCCAATCCTTTGAAACTCTTTCAAATTATTGAAATCCTTTAAATCTTTAAAAATCACGAAAATGTCTTGACATCTTTTAAAATACTCTTAAAGTTCTCAAATCCTTTACCATTTTTTTAAATTCCTCAAAATTATTGAAATCTCTTGGAAATGCTTTGGAGTCTGTTAAAATATCCTAAAATATTTCAACCCTTTTAAAATCTGTTGGCATTCATTGAAATTATTGACATCTCTTTCAAATGCTTTGGATTCTTTTCAAATGCCCTAAAATATTCCCATTTTTTTTCAAATTCCTTCAAACTATCAAAATAAAAAAAAATTCCTTGGAATCTTTTAAATTACTCCAGAATATTGCAAATCCTCTGAAATCAATTAAAGTACTGAAATCAAATGAAAAATCCTTGGAATCTTCAAGAAACCTCTAAAAGTTTCCAAATTCTTTACATATTTTTGAAATCCCTTCAAATTGTTTAAATCTCTTGGAAATACCTTGGATTCTTTTGAAATATCCTAAAATATTTCAAACCCTTTAAAATCTGTTGGCATTCATTGAAATTATTGACATTTCTTTCAAATGTTTTAGATTCTTTTCAAATGCCCTAAAATATTCCCAGTCTTTTTTTTAAATTCCTTCAAATTATCAAAATAAATAAAAAATTCTTCGGAATCTACTGAAATTCTTTGAAATATTTTCCCACAATATATCAATTTTAAATCTTTTAGAATCAATTGAAATTTTTTAAATCCTCTGAAATCCTATTAAGTTAGTGAAATCAATTAAAAATCCTTTAAAATATTTTACAATAAGTCAAAATATTCTAAATTCTTTGAAATCTTTTGAAATTCCTTGCAATTATTTGAAGATCTTCTCAAGATCTTCTTAAATTATAAAATTTTTGATCTGTAAACATACACAGATCTCTGACATACTTCTATTCAAACCGAAAAAAAATAATTATTCGAATGTGTCACTATAAGGAAATGGAGATTTCAATCCTATAGGGAAAGTAGAACCAAAACGTACACGAGTTTCACAAATGATATTTAATATGATAAATATAATTAAATCATGATAGAAATCACAGTTACAGAGCGTAAAAATGATTAATCTGAAATTTTCTTGTTTGCGTAAACAGTTTAAAAACAGACTACCATCACAATTGAGGTTATGGTTCATTACTTCTTTTACAGACTTTACCGTGCAACGGTTGGCAACACTGAGCCGCGCATTACCAAATACGAAAAAACACGTGACGTATTATTATCGAACTCGAACTAAGTGATCCCGAAAAGACCACCTTGACATGCGCATGCTTCGATAGAATGGCGCTTATTGGTTCTAGTTCGCGTCCTCATTGGGAATTCAAATATGGGCGCGTACTACAGCCAATCAACTATATTACAATTCAAACATGCGCATATAAAGGCGACTCAGTTAGCATCACTGATTTCAAATGCAGCACCACACACAGACACACACTACTGTTGAATATGAGCGGCCTACAGCAAGCAAACGTTACCACCGTGTTACTCTCGAAAATCGTCAGAATCGAAAACGACAATATCGTTTAGAGATTTTATATTAAGGATAATATTGTAACATTGCAACGCGTGAAGGAGAAATGAGAGTGATCTGGACGTTCTGATATCTGTAATATCATTGTTATATTTTCACACTTGATAAAGAGATAACTGAAACTACAAATTGTGTCCTTCCATTACTTATTATTTAATATTACTAGAACATTGTATCATTGCAACGCGTGAAGGAGAAACGAAAGTGATATGAACGTTCTGATATCACAGCCTCACAAAAAAAGTAGATTGCCCGACGGACAAGAGTAGTCACATCCTATGGATTTTGGGTCGCTGAATCCAAATTTAGGGTCAGAATGTCGCCATCACTCTCAGATTTTTTTCTAACGTCTAAAAACATCGATCTTTCAGCTATTTTTGCATTGAAAAATATGCAAAAAAAACCTGTGTTTTTTTTATAATCTCGACAAAAAATTCCGATTCAGCGGCGAAAAATACATAGGAATGGTCTTTTTTTTCCGCTTGACCTAATATTTTAAGGTGGGGGACGGGTTGCACAGAGAACAATACCGTAAAACCTTGCCGAAACAAATTTTATGTTTCACCAAGATATTTAAAAATACAGATTGTGACCTTCCATTACTTACTATTTAATATTAGTAGACCATTGTAACACTGAAACGCGTGAAGGAGAAATGAGAGTGATATGGACGTTCTTATATCTTTAATATCATTGATTATTGGATTTTCACACTTGATAAAGAGATAATTAAAAATACCAATTTTGACCTTCCATTACTTATGATTCAATATTATTATAGAACATTGTAACAATGCAACGCGTGAAGGAGAAATCAGAGTGATATGGACGTTCCGATATCTTTAATATCACTAATTGTTGCATTTTCACACTTGATGAAAAGATAATTAAAAATATAGATTGTGATCTTCCATTACCTATAATTTAATATTATTATAATATTGTAACATTGCAACGCGTAAAGGAGAAATGAGAGTGATATGGACGTTCTATCAATCTTTGATATCATTAATTATTGCATTTTCACACTTGATAAAGAGATAATTAAAAATACAGACTATACAGAATATTGTGCGCGCTACTTGGTTCATTTTCCATCATATTGCCATAGATCATTGATATTTATAGATAGATTGTAGATTTTTTGGTTGACAATTCATATTTTAGATAAACAGCCTTTTTTTCAAAATTGAACTATTCTGTGGAAAATTTGTAATTGTTCTAAGTTAATTTTTTCAAACTGAAATTTCAACTATTCAATATTTACTTTAACATTCATCTTCTTTAGTTAAAAATTCAGTCATTTGTTTGAAAATTTCTGTATTCTGTAGAAACTTTATCTTTTGTGGTAGAATATTGTCTTTTGTGGTCGAATTTTGAAACAAAAAATATTAAACTTTAACCAAAAATAGTTGAAGTTTCAATAAGAAAAGTTAAATTTTCAACAAAAACATTAATTCCTAACGAAAAATATAATAATTGATATTTCATATGGAACAAAGAGATCTCAACAATGTTTTTAGAATATAATAGTTGTTTTTTCAAGCAAGTACTTGAATTTTCAAACTACCAAATTGAATTTTCAAACAACACGATGAATTTTCAACCAAGAAAATTAATTTTTTTACTAAAAAATACCTTCTTTTTAGCAAAATACATCCATTTCCAAATAGATTATTAAATTTTTAAATAAAAACGATAAATTTTAACTGAAAAACACAATCTTCAACGAAACAGTTAAATTTTGAACCAAACAGATGAACTTTCAACCAAAAAGTTAATTTTCAAGAAAAAAATTGAGTTTTCGATCAAGAAGGATGAATTTTTGACAAAATACATAATTTTTCGAATAGATGGATCGATTTTTAAATAAAAAAGATAAATTTCAACGAAAAAAAAAATTTCATCAAAATAGTTCGATTATCAATTAATGAGATGAAACCAAATCCTAGAATTTTATACCTAGAAAGATGAACTTTCTACCAAATAATCGAATTTTGAAACAAAAAATGTATTCAACTTCAACCAAAATTAGTCGAATTTGCAACACGAAAAGTTAAATTTTCAACAAAAATATGAACTCCTAACGAAAAATATAAGAATTGACATTTCATATAAAAAAATTAATCTCAAAAAAAATTATTAAATTTCATCACAGTAGCTGATTTTTCAACCAAAGAGATCAACTTTAAACAAAGAAGTTAATTTTCAACAAAACAGCTGAGTTTTCGACCAAACAGGATGACTTTTTAACAAATTACATAACTTTGAATAGATTAATTTCACTTCCAAATAAAAAAGATAGATTTTACCCAAAAAGAATAAATTTTCAACAAAATATATGAATTTTCAACCAAAGAGATGGATTTTGAACAAAAAAGGTAATTCACAACAAAACAGTTTAGCTCTCGATCAAAAAGGCTTGACCTTTTGACAAAATTTTTGAATTTTGAACAAAATAATTTATTTGCTAACCAACTATTGATAAATTGACTTTTTATAGATTTTTTGGTTGACGATTCATATTTTCGTTGAAGACCCTTTTTTTTTGTTTAAAATTGAACTTTTTGTGGAAAATTTGTTATTGCTCTAAATTAATTTTTTTTAACTTAAATTTTAACTATTCAATGTTTGGTTTAACATTTATCTTCTTGAGTTAAAAATTCTGTCATTTGTTTGAAAATTTCTATATTCTGTAGAAACTTTATCTTTTGTGGTAGAATATTAATCTTCTTGATGACTCATTCTCTTTTTTATTTGAAAATTAATTTCTTTCGTTGAAAAGTTAACTATTAGGTTGAAAATTCCTTTAAAACTCAAGTTTTGGTTGAAAATTTATGTAATTTGTTAAAATCAATATTTTTGGGTAGAAAATTGATCCTTTTGGTGAAAAATTCATTTCTTTGATTAAAAATTATTTTTCTGTTATTGAAAATTAATTTTTTCAATGAAAATTTAACTACACCATTTTTTCTCGAAAAATCTTTTTTCGATAGAAATTTAATATTCTTGATTTGAAATTTAATTATATTTTGTTGAAAATTCATCTATTTTGTTTTAAATTTGTTTGTTTTTTTGGTAGAAAATTCATCTCTTGGGTTAAAAATTCATTTTCTTTTGGTTGTAGACTGAATATTTGACTCAAAAATTAATTTCTTTGCTTAACAATTCAACTATTTTGTTGAAAATTCATTTTTTTGTTGAAATTAATTTTTTAAACTGGCAAGTTAACTATTCCATGTTTGGTTTAACATTTATCTTCTTCACTTGAAAATTCATTTCTCATCTTTTTTGGGTTAAAATTTCAATTATTTTGGTATAAAATGAATATTTTTTTTGTAAATTAAAACTGTTTGATTGAAAATTTAACTACTTGGTTAAAAATTCATCTATCTTTTTGAAAATTTGTCTTCTTTGTTAGAAAATTGATTTCTTGGGTTGAAAATTCAACTATTGGGTTGAAAATTGATTTTTGTGGTTGAAGATTCATTATGTTAGTTAAAAATTAATTCATTTGCCCAAAAATTTTAATATTTTGTTTATTTTTTTGTTGTTGAAAATGCATTTTTTTGACTGAAAATTTAGATGTTCCATTTTTGCTAGAAAATTTATCTTTTCAAGTTGAAAATTCACTTCTTGTCTTTTTTGGGTTAATGATTCAATTATTTTTGCAGGAAATGCATATTTTTGGGTTGTAAATTCATCGTTTAGGAAAAAATTTCCTCTTTTTGGTTTGAGGATTAGTCTATGTTGTTTGAGAATTGAAATAATTTGTTGAAAATTTCTATTTTTTTTTTTAATTCAACAGTTTTTTATTGAAAATTAAAATATTTCTTGGTGTAATATCAAATATTAGACTTTTTGTCGAGACTTCATTTTTTAGCGAAAATTCATCACTTTGGTTGAAAATTTAACTATTTTATTGAAAATTCCGTTTTTCCTGATTGAAAATTAATTATTTAAACTACAAATTTGATTTCTTCATTTTTTTTTCAGAAATTTTTTTTTTTAGTACGTTTTGGTGTTCAAAAATAAGTACTTCAATTTGAATAATGCGATCAAAATATTGAAAAGTCGTAATTTTTCACCTGTTGCAAAAATACAACTTTTGATTGATATTTGCCAATAAAGTTACTTTTGATCATGTCAAATACAAATTTTAATTCTGCGGAATATATCTGGCTTTAGTTGAATAATAAAATTTTGCAATAGTAATTTTAAATTTTTTGTTAGTTTTATTATGCATACAAATACACACAAATATAACATTTTTTGTCACTGCCCTCCAACTAAAACTGAATTCTTAATTATGTGTGTAAATTTGGCAACTTTCTTTTCTTCGAGATTTTCAAATTACCCAACCCGCATTGAGAAAAAGCGACACCAACAATCCTCAACAAAGCTGATCTGGAATCATTTTAAACATAAACATTGCAAATTACAACGTTTTTTTCAATAACTCAATTATGAAACAAAAAGCTAACATTTTTCTGTCCAACCAACGTATTCCATGTTATTTTTATTCGTTTCCTCTAAATAATCCATTAAAGGTTGAAAAAATTCGAGCAATGGCTGAGCCGATAATTTTGTCTCGCTTGTGGCATGTTTCATTATACGCTGCCAAGGTGCTGAACTGCCAAGTGACATAATGTATCTGCAATTTATTTGATAAAAAACATAATTATTGTTTATTTTTAATATTCTTCTTAAATCTTCCCTTTTTTATATAAATTTATCTAAGTCTTTATTCCTTTTCCTAACAGTTAACTTTAGGAAGTCCTGAAAGAGTATGGAGTCAATTGATGGCTCCTAGAAGCAATAAAAACAATATATACTGGTTCAATATTATGCAAGATGTCAGATAAGGATGCGTTATGTCCTAATGGCTATTGATTATATTCATGAACAAGTGTCTAAGAATGGCCCTCTTCGACGAAGAAGGTGTGGATCTCGAAACAGTAAGGGTACGTGGGTTAGCTTTCGCAGATGAAAAGATTGTTATGGTAGAATCAATCGAGGACTTGCAAAGAATGTTCAATGTTCAGTGTCGTTTTTCCATAAATTTAATTTGTTTATGTTCAACGTTATTTTTTACGATTTGAATCAAAAATATGCATCCTAGCGTAGAGTGGTTCTAAGAAGATTTGTAAATGTAATTTAAGCGACAAATTTTGTCAGGTAAAATGTTATTGTAGCGTGTATCCTAATTGCTATTCATTATATTCATGGAAAAGTGTCTAAGAATGGCCCTCTTCGACGAAGTAGGTGTGGATCTCGAGACAGTAAGGGTACGTGGGTTAGCGTTCGGTACAACATGCAACATTGTCCTAAACGATGAAAGAATAGAACAAGTTGATAAGTATGTACGTATACCTTGGTTGCCTATTCACAAATGACGGAAAGATAGATGGAGAGTTAGATAAGCATATAAACGAAGGTGAAAGGGTTATCGGTAAAGCAGGACCCATTATCAGAAGTAAAAATATCTCAAGTAAAGCTAAAAGGGAAATACATGATTCTATATTCATACAGACTGCGCTGTACGGTAGCGAGAACTGGACCTACAAAGAAAGGAATAAGAGTGAAATTAACGCGATTAACAATAAATTCCTGCGCATGATGTGCGGCAAACCGCTGATGGACAAAGTGAGTAATGAGATAATCCTCAAAGAATGTTATGTTATATTCACGGACATATTCATGGAGAAGTGTCTAAGAATGGCCATCTACGACGAAGAAGGTGTGGATCACGGGACAGTGAAAAGGTACGTGGGTTAGATTTCGCAGATGACAAGATTATTATGACAGTCAATCGAAGACTTGAAAAAAATGTTAAGCAAACTGAATACAAGCATGAAGAACATGGTCTTTGTGTATAATAAGAATAGCCATATCAACATATTGAACATTTGCACGTAACGAACACTCAAGTGGAAAACAATTACTAATGCTTCACAGCCGTTGCTCCCTGCATTTTTTGCGAGGAGAAATCGCAGTTATATACTTCGAGTATGAATAAGTGTGTGCATACTTAAGAAGATCTCCGGCTTCCTTGTTTCCCGAAAAGTCACAATTGTGAAGTCCCTTTGAAGAACTTTTCGGCTCGTCTGGATCGTATTCATCAGCCAAAACACAAACGGACTTGAGTAATTGAAATTGTTGAATCGTACTCACAAAAAAGCTGCAATTGTCATTAGATTTTTCTGAAATATAGTAGGCGAAATACTTAAGGGATTTAAAGAAAGGATTAAAAGAAAAAAAATGTTGGTAAATTTTTAATTGTACCTGATGTAGGGTCTATTAGCAATCACATGAAACATAGAGGCTGGATCATAATCATCTTTTCCACGCTCGACAGGTGGACGTATTCCTTGATATTCTTCTCTAATTTAAAAAAGTTATTATTATTGTAAGTAGATACTTTTTCTATTTTTTTTTTTTTTTAATAATTTGCAACATCTTACGCTAATTTCCACCATTCGCAATTATATTTAGCAGGATCATAAAGTCCCCTGAATATGTTCCACCTATGAAGATCAAGCGCAAGCGAATATGGTAGAACAACAATTTTTTCGAGTGCTAATTTAAAAAGATAATTGATCGTTGTTTGGTCATCATCCGAATAATGTTTGAGAAGGCCCATTTTTTTTAAATGTCTGTAAAAACAAAACGATACAATTTCAGAATTCATTGACATGGTATTTACATGTTTAGAGGTCGCTCGAAAAAGAGAATTACAATTTTAATCGAGCATGAAAAATCAACGAGTACGAGACCCTGACTTATTTCTTTTCCGGAGAATGCGTTTGGAAGTTCATAAGAAAAATATGGGAGTGTATGACATAGTTTAATCTACTGACGTAACTGGGACTAATGTGATTTAATTAAGAAGCTAAAATTGGGCAAAAACTCTAAAAAGGAATTCACAAATCATAAAGATGATTTTATTTTGTAAAATATCCCATGCAATCCTTTTCAATCACATTTTATCTTTTACAATCCCTTGTAATCCCGCCTTAAGAAATACATTATAGGAAATTCAATATAGGTCTATAATGATTTTCCTATAATGAATGTCTCATCGTTTTTTCGCGATTCCAGGAAAATAATTTTAGAGAATCTTCATGAGAAGATCATAGTAGAAATAAAGAATGTTAAAATGTTGAAAGAGTTGATGCAAAAAATAGAGAAAGTACAAGCGAATGAATTTTAGAGAATTTCCATGCATTTTAAGCGATTTCGTCAGATTTCATAAAAGATTCACTGCATTTTAAAGATTTCCAAACATATCAGGAGATTTCAAGGAATTCCGAAGAATTTCCACAAATTTCGAGGGACAATTACGAATTTTACGACTTTTAAAGAATTTTAAGAATTTTTCAAATATTTCAACTAATTTTTGAAAAATTCACCAATTTTCCAGCGAATTAACAATATTTCCGTGAGTTTTAAGGAATTTTGAAACATTTCGAGGAAGTTTAGAGGATTTTAAATATTTCCAATCATTTCTGGAATTTTAGGGAATTTCTAAGTATTTCAAGTGATTTACAAAATTTGAAGGGATTTTAAAGAATATCATAAAATTTCTAAAGGTTTCGAGATATTTCTAGTAAAATTTGGTAAATAAATTAAATTAATTTCAGAAGAATCCTAGCGATT
Organism: Andricus curvator; assembly: GCA_932195095.1. Lineage (NCBI taxonomy): Eukaryota > Metazoa > Arthropoda > Insecta > Hymenoptera > Cynipidae > Andricus > Andricus curvator. The sequence continues at coordinate 11,866 of CAKNYM010049291.1, read as the reverse complement.
TCAAGGGATTCTTAGATTTTTCAAGGAATTTCAGAAAGATTCAAGGATTTTATTATGAAATTTCCAAGGATTTCAAGGAATTTCAAAGATATCTAGGGATTCTTAATAATTTATACTTTCTCAAACAAATTTTTATGTTTTCCAAAAATTTAAAGGGATTTTAAGAGATTGGAAAGAATTTTAAGAGATATAAGAAATTTCAAGGGATTTCAAAGAATGTTATAGGGTCCCCAAAGATTTCAGAGGATTTCTAGAAAACTTTGGAACATCAATAAAATAAAATAAAAGACTTTTAGGGATTCAAACGTTTTTTTTAGAAATATAATGAATAAGTTTAATTTGAATTATAATCAAGGGATTTTAAAGGATTTATACTTTTTTGAATAGATTTTCACGTTTTCCAAAATTTTCAAGGAATTCCTAGTAAACTTTAGAAAATGAATTACATTGAATGAAATTGAAAGGAATTTCTAGCATTCCAAAGATTTCAAGGTATTTTAAGGTATTTTATAGAATTTCCCAAAATTTGAAGGATTTTATTATGAAATCGCCAAGGATTCCAAAGATTTCTAGGGATTCAAACGATTTTTCTAGATAAATTTTTTTAATAAATTCAATTTAAATTATACTCAAGGGCTTTTAAAGAGTTTGCACTTTTTCAAATGGATTTTTATGTTTTCCAAAAATTTAAAAAGATTTTAAGGGATTCCAAAGGATTTTAAGAGATATAAGAAACTTCAAGGGATTTCAAAGAATTTTGTAGAATTTCCAAAGATTTCAGGGGATTTCTAGTAAACTTTGGAAAATAAATTAAATGAAATGCAATTTCATGGAATTCCTAGCGATTCCAAAGATTTCAACAGATTTAAAGTTATTTTAAGGAATTTCACATAAATTCAAGAATTTTATTATGAAATCTCTAAGGATTTCAAAGATTTCCAGGGATTCAAATGGTTTTTTTTACAGGAATTCAATAAATACGTTCAGTTTAAATTATATTCAAGGGCTTCCTGATGATTAATACTTTTTGAAATAAGTTGAATTAAATGAAATTATAAGGAATTTCTAGCGTTTCAAAAGATTTCTAGGGATTTTAAAATATTTTATAAATGAATAAATTTAAGGATTTTATCATAAAATCTTCAAGGATTTCAAAGGATTTCAAAGATTTCTGGGGACTTAAATTAATTTATTTTCAAGGAATTCCAAATGATCAATACTTTGCGAATAAATTAAATTTTATTTCAAGGGATTTCTACGGATTTCAAAAATTCAAGGCAATTTCAAGATTAAGAGTTATTGGACCTCCAATTATTCTAAAGATTTTTTGGGAGATTTTACCAATTTTAATGGATTTCAGCAGATTTTATCAGATTTCATAGATTTCAAGGAATTTCACAAGATTTAAATGATTTTATTAAATTTCAAAGCATTTCAAGGGATTTTTAAATATTTTGACGTTTTTTCTAGAAAAACTTGATGAATAATTTTTATTCAGTTCAATATTCAAGGGGTTTCAAATGATTTATACCTTGAGAAATAAATATAAGAAATGAAGTGTATTTTATTTCAAAGGATTTCTACGGATTTAAAAAATTCAAGGAAAGAAGATTAGGATTTATAGGACCTAAAATTATTTTAAAGACTTTAGATGATTTTACAAATATCAATAGATTTCACCAGATTTCAAAAATTTCAATAAACCTAAAAATATTTTCGAATGTATCAAGTGATCTCAAAAGATTTCAAAAGGTTTTTATATATGAATTTCAATAAAATTTTAAGAGATTTTAAAAATATCAAAGGAATACATAGACCTTTGCTGTGTAAAGTTTATTTGTATATAATCGCTACTTTTTATTTATTCTAATGGTGATAATCCTATAATTTTTTTCTATGTAATACTTTTTCATAATAATTTTTTTATAATTCATGGAATCTTTTGCAATCCCATGCAATCTTGCAATCTATTGTACAAATGCTTATATTTTCAACCGATTTTTAAGTTTTTTTTTCATTTTCTTTGGCTCAACAAAACGTTTGCTAACTGAACAAAAAATTCTATTGGTTTAACAAAATATAACGTTGGTTCAACAAAAGGTTTTGCTACGGAAACCAAAATTTGGTGGAACCATACAAAAAATTTAGTGCACAAATACCACTGAAATTACTTTTTTGTACAAATAAAACATTGTTCTCAGTGTATTATACCTATTTCCTCTGTTTAGGTTTTTATTCATTTTAAAATTATCCGCGCTTTTTCATGGTCTCACGTTGACCAATCAGAACGTGGCATGAAGCAACACCAGCGCCCTCAGTCGTTCGCGCTGCTCAGTGTCGCTTTTGTTCTTTTGGAGGACGCGTAATGGAGCAACCGCGTCAATAGCGCAAATGTAAATTAAAGATGCAAGTCACTAATAGTGGTTTTTTTATAAAGACCGAAAAACTCATCTTTTTATAATACTTTCAAGATGTGTCTTTTAAAAAAGGCAGTTTGACATAAGGATGGCAGAAGAAGAATGTGTCGACAATTTCATTCTTAACCCTTCTAGAAATAATCGATTGGACACGATTTATAACGATTAAGAGTGATCAAAAGTTGAATCGGTTTATATTGTTCCTAATTGTGTCAATTGTTTCCAATCGCGCCCTCTGCAGTTTTAGTTTGTAGCACACATGGCGCGCACGTGTTTATAGGTTGGAAATCAAATTTTTTGTAATTTCACAAAAATTTAAGGATGTGACAGTGATATAGTGTGATTATCAAGTAGGCAGTAGTAGTTTGATTGAGCGGGTATATCATTGTAAAACGTTTATTTACTTCTTTTTAAATTCATATCGTTGAAATTTTTTTGTTTGAAAGAGTAAAAAACCGCTTGTGAATGATTATCGCAATATCAAAAAGCTGTAGTGACAACTTAACCTCTAATTCAGAATAATGGATACCCAATTGAAAACGATTGGGATCACATTATAGAATGTAGGATGGCGCGAATATTTGAAACTCGGACTAAATAAATTGTAGGTAACTCATCAAATTCTTTTAATTTTTTGTAGAAAAACTCATCCAATCGTTTTAAATGCCTTGCAGTATAACAATTTAGAATTTATAAATAAGTTTTTTTTAAGAATTTTTTTTTCTATTTATTTATTTTTAATAACGATGAAAATTCGTATATAAATAAGTTTCATTTGAAATTCTCCAAACTTTTTAGTTTGAAATATTTAAAATTTTGAATATTTCAAATACTTTGGTTTGCAATGCAATTAAAAATTGTGGTATTTACAGGTGAAATAGTTCAAAATTGAATTAAATACATTCAGGAATCATCGCAACAACTGATTTTCCTTCCCCAAGCACAGACATTTTCAGGGTGGCGATTCGGCGGACGATTTCGAATTTCCCGGTCAAGTTTTCAATTTTCCCGGTCATCTAAAAGTAACATATTCATATTTACCGCAAAATGCAAATATTTATTTTAATTCATGACATTCATTTTGAACATCCTTTAACACAACAGAGGAAAACATTGCAAAATAAATGAATTATCAAAAAATACTTAAATTTTCACACTAAAAAATATAAATTTTTTTTACTTTTTTTCAGTTGAAAAAATTAATTTTCAACAAAAAAAAAACGGATTTTCAACAAAAAAGTTGACCTTTCTACCAAAGTGATGAATTTTCAAATAAAATTATGAATCTTCAACTGAGTAGTTAAATTTAAAAATAAAATAAAATTTTCAACTAAAATTATGAATGTTAATCTGGAACACTTGAATTTTCAACCAAAACGATGAATTTTTAAACCAGAAGATTAATTTCCAAATAAAAAGAATTATTTTCTACAAAAAATACAATTGTTCAACAAAATACATGAATTTTTAACGAAATTGTTGAATTTTGAACTAAAAAAATAATGATTTTCAACCGAAAATGGAATAGTAAAATTTCTAGTGAAAAAAACTTAATTCTTAAGCAAACATAAGAGTTTTCAACTAAAACAATGAATATTCAACTAAAATAGTTGAATTTTCAAGCAAAAAAAAATAATTTTTACTAAAAAAGATAAATTGTCAACCAAAACTTGAATAATTAAATTTCAAGTTAAAAAAAATTAATGTTTAACCAAACAAATGAAGTGATGAATTTTCAAATAAAATTGTAAATATTTAATTGAAATAGTTGAATTTTAAACCAGAAAGCTGAGTTTCTTACTGAAATGATGAATCTTGAACTAGAATAATTTAATTTTTGACGGAGAAGATTAATTTTCTACCAAGAAAAAATTTGTTTTTAGCAACAGAGTTTTACTATCAACCAAATGATTTTATTTCCTACCTAAAAGATGAATTTTCAACTAAAATGATAAGTATTTAATTGGAATACTTTGATTTTTAATCAAAAAGAAGAATTTTCAAACAAGAAAATTAATTTTCAAAGAAAAAGATAATTTTCTACCCAAAAAAAAAATCGATTTTTTAGCAAAATACGTGAATGTTCAACGAAATAGTTGAATTTTCAATAAAAAAAAAAATTCACCCAAATTGTTGAATTTTGAAATAGAAAAGCTCAATTTTTAACTGAAAATGGAACAGTTAAATTTTCAGTTAAAGAAATTAATTTTCAACCAAACTGATGAATTTTCAACAAAGTACATAAATTTTCAAACAAATAGTTTAATTTTTGAATGCAAAATTATAGACAATGAAATGAATAATTTGATGAAAAACTCCGCCTTATATGCAAATTTTTTGAGGACAGCACTCTCAGCTCGCGGAAATTATTACAAAACATTTATTCAATTTTTTTAATGAACAAATCAAATCAAACTCAAAATCCTACTACCGATTGGCCCGATTGGGAACGATTGAAACTTTCTACACTCGACGATTAAGAAACACGATTAGAAACACTTCCAATTTCTTTCTATCGTTCTGAATTGTTTTCAATTCATTATTCCTAGAAGGGACACCATCTCATCCAAAAATACTAACTTCCGCCTTCATAAGCAAAATAAAGTTTGTATTGTTCATTAAAATGATATTTTTAAGTTCAGCACATAAGCAATATTGCTTATTAATATAAAATTAATGAAAAATTCTCTTTTTGAGTTAATTATACACAATTAATATTGCCCGACTGCACGGAAAAAATTTATCCGTAAAAAAGTCACGAACTAGTAGCTAGGTCTCGTATATGAGAAAAATTCATCGGATATTTATGTATTTTCGTAAATAACCTGCGAACTTTGAGAAAGATTGACGAACTCGATGTGAAAATTCTAAAACGGTTCATCACTTTTTTTTTACGTGAATAATTACAAAAATATTACGAATGATTGGGAAAAGATTCTCAGAGCACTCACGAGCTTGCCCGACAAATCTGGGAACTACAAAGTAGGTTCGCCTCTACGTGGTCCACACACACACTCTCCCAAACGCGCGGTGCGTGTGTGCGCTCGTATGTGTTTGGCCTTGATGGCTGCGCGTGTTTACGCACTCCTGGTTTATGTTCAGAAACTGGTGAGTCAGCAGTCTTTGAGGGTTCGAATCTTCTGCATTGCGAATTTATAAATTAATATAAAATTAAATCGCACAAATAAAATTTTTCCTCTTTATATTTCAGTCTGAAATTTTCAGGAACTGTTCGTAGGACATTCGAACTGTTCGTAAGAAACTTCGAAATTTATCCATATATTTCTCATAGAAATAAGGATGTGATGTTTCATTTTTTTATCTCGTATCCGAGACCTAGCTACAAGTTCGTGACTTTTTCACGGATAAATTTTTTCCGTGTGGGGCCCAACTGAATCGCCTAATTGGGCGTTACAAGCCAGACTGGAGCCCAATCTGGGAGTAATCTTTCCCTGTATAAAATATCAACTTTTGATTAACGAAAAAGGAATTAATTAAAAAATTCTGGATTTTTATTAATAAATTAATTTACCTGGGATTCATGATAGTCAAAGTAAAAATATCCGCTATAGCTTCATTGAAACCTGGTACAGGTTCGTCTCGAAAGGGAACTGGTTGATTTCTGTATTCCATAAAGTAATGTACGTGAGCTAAATTGTGATGCAGTGTTATGAAATCAGCTCCAGTTACCTTCAGGCACATCTTTAACCTACGATTTCCGGAAATTTAAATAATTAGTCTTAAATTTCCTACTGCGACCTATTTCTCAGGAGGCACAAAAAAATTAAATGAAAAAATAATAATAATAATAAAATTACCGATAATCTTTTCCGGTAAACAAATCCCAAGCAGATGCTTGACAAGACATATTTCTCTTACTTGGACGTTCCAAAATACTTTTTTCCCAAAAGCGACTGTTTAATTTGGTAAAAGACATTGCTTGGAAAAATTTTTCAGCCTCTTCCGCCATTTTCTCTATTGTGTAATTCTAAAAAGGGAACAAAGGGCATTTCATTTATTTTTTGTTCAGTTTTCAATTTTTCAGTTTTTCAATTAATAGATTGTTTTTACCTTTTGCAAAAGAGCAGTAGTTATATTCGGAAAGTGACTCAAAGGAAAAGGAATCGCTAAATTGTACACATTCCATTTTTGTGCCCACATGTTCCCTTTAAGCAAAATGTATAATAATAAATATTGTTTATAAAGCTAGAAGATATTGATCAGTTAATGTTCATAAACAAAAATTAAAAAAAAATTTTTTTTTCATCTTTCCTTACCCAACAAATGAGCAGGAATAGTACCATTCTCACTTATCAATCGACTTCCATAAAGTATGCGCAGTTTTCTTCTCACGTATGCATGTAATTGAGCATAAAGTGGTTTGATCTCTGACCATAACTTCATTATAGTTTTCTCGAAATTAGGCGTTGAATATTCTGCAATCCACATTTCCGCTGCATTTGGAAAATCTAGATTTCAAAACATTATTTTGAAAATGAGTTTTTTCAGAAATACTTATTTGAGACGATTGAAAAATAGCGAAAAATAAAATTCCCGATGCTGTAAAAATCACGAATTGGAAAACTCCCGAATAATAAAATTACGAATTGGAAAATTTCTGGACGACTGAAAAACCTCGACAAATAATATTCCTGACAATGTAAAATTCCCGAATACTGAAATTCCCGAACGGTTTATAACATTAACAAATTGGAAAATTACTGAATAATAAAATTTCCGAATAATAAAATTCCTGAATTGGAGAATTC
>CAKNYM010049290.1:159777-211588 GCA_932195095.1 Andricus curvator | reverse complement strand
TAAAAAATTCATTTTTTACAAAAAAGAAAAAAAAAAGATGAATTTTTAACAAAATACGTAATGTTTCTTCCAAATAGTTAAATTTTCTACCAAAATTGTTGAATTTTCAAACAAAAACTACGAATTTTCTACAAAACAGTTCAATTTTCAGCCCAAAAATGTGAATTTTCAACAAAAAAGTTAATTTTCAACCGAAACAAATTAATGTTTAACCAGACAGTTGCATTATAATAAGAAAAGATTAAATTTCTACAGATAGAGATGAATTCTGAAACCAAAAAGATGAATGTTTAAGAAAATAGTTCAATTTTCAATAACAAAAATGACTTTTTGTAAAACCTTCAATTTTCAACAAAATAATTAAATTTTTAACAAAATAATTTAATTCTCCACCTAAAAATATGAATTCTCAACAAAAAAGTGTAATAGTTGATATTTCCAAAAAAAAAATGAAAGTTCATAAAAAAAATGAATTTTAAAATCAAAAAGACGACACTTCAACAAATAAAGATTTTTCAGTCATGAGAGAAAAAAAGTGCATCTAAATTGTCGAACCTTCAAGCCAAAAGACGAATTTTCTGTACAAAAATTGAATTTATTTCTTCTTTAAAACATATATTTTGATGTTGAAAAGTCAAACTAACATCTTTTTTAGATGAAAATTCAAATCTTTGTTTTGAAAATTTGTCTCTGATTTAAAAATTCATCTGTTTTAGTAGAAATTTCATCTTTCTTTGGTAAAAATTCATCTCTTTGGTTGAAAGTTTAACTATTTTGTTGAAAACAGATCTTTTTTAATTGAAAATTCAACTGCGTGGGTAAAAGTTGAACTACTTTCTTGAATTTTTGTTAATGAAGGTTGATCTCTTTGGTTGAAAATTGAACTATTTCGTTGAAAATTAATGTTTTACGAAAATTCATATTTTCTGGTTGAAAATGAATTTTTTGCCAAAAAATCATATTTTCTGGTTAAAAATGAATTTTTTGCCAAAAAATCATATTTTCTGGTTGAAAATTAAATTTTTGTGCAGAAAATTCTGTCTGAAAAATCTTTACTTGTTGAAAATACGGCTTCTTGGTTTTAAAATTTCATTTTTTTTAAATGACACTTATAATACACATATAATTTTGTTTAAAATTCATTTTTTTCTTGAAAATTCAAGTATTTTGTTAAAAAATCATCTTTTAAGGTAGAAAAGTAATTTTTTGTTTAAAATAAATAAATTAAAAATTTTTTTATTTGTGTCTGGAATAAGACTTGAAACTAATGGTAATTTTTTGCAGAGGGAAACTTCATTTTCGAAATTCTATGATTTTTCCTTGACCAATTTTTTATTTTCCCTGACCATTAACATTCAAGTATTAGCATTTTAATCTTGTAATATTTTTAACATGGAATCTTTTATAAACGGAATAAAACAATATTTCATATACAAATTTAAAATGCTCAAATTATGTACTTTGAAAAAATGACTTTTTAACAAAATACTCGAATTTTCAACCAAGTAATGAAATTTTCAACAAAATAATTGAATTTTCAAACTAAAAAGATGAATTTTCAACAAATAAAGATTTTTCAGTCATGAAAGAAAAAAAAGTTCACCTAAATTGTTGAACCTTCAAGTCAAAATCCGACTTTTCTATACAAAAATTGAATTTTCAACCAGACAATATGAATTTCCAGCAAAAAAATTAATTTTCAACGAAATCGTTAAATTTTCAACCAAAGAGATAAACCTTCATTTAAAAAATTCAACAAAGTATTTCAACTTTTACCCGTGCAGTTAAATTTTTAATTAAAAAAGATCAGCTTTGAACAAAATAGTTAAACTTTCAACCAAAGAGATGAATTTTCAACTAAAAATATGAATCTTAAAAAAAAAATTATTTTTTAACAAAATGTTTCAAACAAAATAGTTGAATCCTCAAGCAAAGAAGATTAATTTTCAACCAAAAAGTTGCATTTTTATCCGAGAAAGATGAAATTTTAATCCAAAAAATATTTTATTGACTTTTCCATAACTAAATATGAGTTTCTAACAAGAAATAAATTTTCTACGAAAATGGTTGAATTTCCAACCCAACAAGACGAACTTTTAACAAAACAGTTGAATTTTCAACCAAAAAGGATGACTTTTTAACAAAATTGTTGAATTTTCAACCAAAAAGTTGCATTTCTATACAAGAATGGTGCAATTTCTACTAAAATCGATGATTTTTTAAATTCAAAGTACAAATTTAAAAAAAAATAGTTGAATTTGCATCCAAAAAAAATTTCAGTTAAATTTTCAACATTAAAATGTGAATTTTATATAAAAAATTAATTTTCTACGAAAATAGTTGAACTTTTAATCGAAAAAGACGAATTTTTAAAAAAGCAGTTGCAGATTTTTCCAAGAAAGATGCAATTTCTACTAAAATATATGAATTATTAAATTAGAAAGACAAATTTTCACAAAATTATTGAAATTTCGTCCAAAAAAGATTTTAGTTTGAATTTTCAATATTAAAATACGAGTTTTAAACAAAAAGTAAATTTGCCATGAAAATAGTTGAATTTTTAACCCAACAAGACGAATTTTTAACAAAGCAGTTAAATTTTCAACAAAACAGCATGACTTTTTAACAAAATTGATAAATTTTCAACCAAACAGTTGCATTTTTCTCCAAGAAAGAAGCAATTTCTACTAAAATATATAATTTTTTAAATTAAAAAGACAAATTAAAAAAAAAGGTTGAATTTTCACTCAAAAAAAGATTTCAGTTAAATTTTCAACACTAAGCTGTTAATTTTAAATAAAAAGTTAATTTTCTACGAAAATAGTTGAACTTTCAACCCAAAAAGACGAATTTAAAAAAAGCAGTTGCAAATTTTTCCAAGAAAGATGCAATTTCTACTAAAATAAATGAATTTTTTAATTAAAAAGACAAATTTTCAAAAAAATAGTTGAATTTTCATCCAAAAAAGATTTCAGTTGAATTTTCAATACCAAGATATGAATTTTAAAGAAAAAGTAAATTTTCTACGAAAATATTTGAATTTCCAACCCTCAAAGACGAATTTGTAATGAAAAAAATTGAATTTTAAACCAAAAAGGATGACTTTTTAATAAAATTTTTGATTTTCAAACATATAATAAAATTTATAACTAAAAAGATAATCTTTAATAGAAAGCAACTGCAAAAAGAAAGAAATATAAATACAAGACAAATAAATTACTAATGAGAATTATATATTAGTTTATATTCAACTACCAGAATGTTAAACTTGTACAATTTTTTACCTAGAATCTTTTATAAACGGAATAAAACAATTTTATATTTATTCGCGTACAGTTAAATTCATATTAAATTTATGTACGGTTAAAGAGAGTTATTTGCTTAATTTGCGAATTTCCAAAAATTACCTACATGAATAAAAGACCCCCCCCCCCCCCCCTGAGCTGTTACCTAATTTAAGTACGGTCCCTATTCTGAAACATTTTTAATTAATAAAATTTTGTGTTTTAAACCGATTACTTCGGACAAATAATTTTTGAAGAACGTAATTTGTTAACGCTCGACTCCTGGATGGTGGCGTTCGCGGTTCAAATCCGGGCTCAGGCAGATTTTTTCTTGTTCTTCAAAAAGTCCAAAGTAATCGGCTGAACATAGAAATTTGTACTACTCACAAGTTTAAAAACTGTTTTAAAAAATTGAAATTATTACAGGTCTTCTCATTTATTTCTTCTACGGAGTCAGGCATAGCGACATTTCTGCTAGAAAGATTTCAATGAAATCTATTCGCTTGGACGGAAGAAAAAACGTAGACTCGCCTAAGTTTACGTGACCAGCACCAACTCTCTTTTTTTACGAATTACCGAACTTCTCGGTGATTTATAAACACATGACTGTCGGATATATGTCATAAAACTGTGATCCAAGATCATTTATGGTATAAATAGAGAACGTCGAAACCGACTAGTGAAAACGATTTTTACTCAAAGAAATAATTTTCTAAGCTAGTGATTAGAATCTAAGGGGCCGTCTATAAACTACGTTACCAACGTTTTTGCGAATTTTGAAAATTTTTCGAAATATGCAAATATTTTTAATAAGCTTGAAAAATATTTCCACGTTTCAGACTTCTCACTATTTCCCTTTTTTTAAAGAATTGTTCTTTTTCCCCTGTTTTCAAGAAACTTCCCCTTTTTTAGATTTCTTCGCTTAAATGCAAACTGAATTAATATAACGCAATACGAAAATCAAATTATTTCTGTTGAAAAGTCTACTATTATATTTTTGGTTTGAAATTCATCTTGATTAGTTACAAATTCTACTGTTTGGTTTAAAATTTAATTATTTTGTTGAAAATTACAAATAGATTGTTTAAGTTATCTTTTTTGGCCAAAAACTGAACTACTTTGTTGAAAAATGATTTTTTTGGTTGAAGATTTTTCAAATTTTTCATAAATTTCACAAATTTACTTTGGTTGAAAATTTAACTATTCCATTTTTAGAAAATTAATATTATTGGTCAAAAATCATCTTTAGGATTGAATGTTGAACTCTTTTGTCAAACATTAACTTTTTTGAAGACTCATCATTTTAGTTGAAACACACATCTCTTTGGTTGAAAATTTAAGTATTTTGTTGAAAAATCGTTTTTTTTTGTTGAGAATTAATTTTTTTAAATAAAAATATATCTATTTCATTTTTTGTTGAAAACTGATATTTTGAATTGGAAATTTGTGTTTTCTAGTTGGAAAGTCGCATTTTTTGGACTGAAATTGATGTTCTTGGTTAGAAATTCATCCTTTTTGGTTCAAAATGCAACTGTTTGGTTGATAATTCATTTATTTTGGATGAGTATTCAACTACATATTAGGTTGAGAATTCATAATTTTTTGGTTGAAAATTTAATTACATACTTGGTTCAGCCTTAAACTACTTTTTAAAAAATTTACTTTTTTGTTATTGAAGATTCATAATTTTAGTTACTTTTAGGTACAAAATTAACTTATTTGTTGAAATTTTTTGTTGAATCGTATTTTCGGGTTGAAAATAAATATTTAATCATATAATATAAATAAATAAATATATAATATATAAATATATAATATATATATCTGAAAATTTTACTATTCTATTTTTTGTTATAAATTCATCTTTTATAGTTTATAAGTTGAAATTCAAACTTTTGGATAGACAATTCATGTATTTTGTTGAAAATTCGTCTTTTTGATTATAAAATTAATGTTGTTTTATGAAAATTCATCTTTTTAATTGAGAACTTGAGAATTCATCGTTTTTGGTTGAATTCAACTGGTTGTAAATTCTTTTTTTTTATTGAAAATTAATTTTTTCCACTGAAAATTTGACGGTTTCATGCCGACTTCAAAAAATTTATTTTTTAGTTGAAAACATATTTTTGGTTCAACCTTCAACTATTTGGTTAAACTATTTAGATTAAAATTTAACTGTTTTGTAGATCATTCGTCTTTTTGGTAGAACATTAATCTTCTTGGCAGGAAATTCATATTTTTGGCCAAAAATTTAACTAATTGGTTAAAAATTCAGCTTTTTTTTTAAATTAGTTTTTGTTGTTTTTAATCTAAAAATTTGACTATTACATTTTTTGTTACAAATTTATACTTTATAAGTTGAAAATTCAACTTTTGAGTAGAATATTCAGGTATTTTGTTGAAAATCCGTCTTTTTGATTAGAAAATTAATCTTTTTGTTGAAAATTCGTTATTTCGATTGAGAAATTGAGAATTCGTTTTTTTGTCGAATTCAACTGGTTGAAAATTGTTTTTATTTTTGTTGAAAATAATTTTCTTTTAGTGAAAATTCATATTTATGGTTGAAAATCGAACCTTTTGGTTAAACTATTTTAATTGAAATTTAACTATTTGGTAAAAAATTAACTTTTTTGGTTGAAAAATCATATTTTTGGTTTGAAAATTCAACTGCTTTGTATATAATTTGTCTTTTTGGCTTCAAAATTCAACAATCTTGTTGAAAATTGATGTATTTTGTTGCAAATTTGTCTTTTATGATAGAACATTAATCTTCTTGGTGGAAAATTCATCTTTTTGGTTAAAAATTTAACTATTTGTTTAAAAATTCATCTTTTTATGTTGACATTTTTTTTTATTAAAACTTAATTTTTTATCTAAATATTTAACTTATCCATTTTTAGTTAGAAATTTATCCTTTACAAGTAGAAAATTCAACTTTTGGGTAAAAAATTCATGTATTCTGTTTAACATTCGTCTTTTTGGTTAGAAAATTAATATTGTTTGATGAAAATTCATGTTTTTGATTGAGGAATTGAGAATTCGTATTTTTTGGTTAATTTAACTGGTGGAAAATTCGTTTTATTTCTTGACAATTAATCTTTTGTACTGAAAATTTGAACATTCCCTTTTTAGTTAAAAAATATATTTTTTAGTTGAAAATTCAACTATTTAGTTTAAAATTCAACTTTCTGGATTGAAAATTCATGAACGTGGTTGAGGATTCAATTATTTTGTTAAACATTCGTTTTTTTTTTGGTTTAATTTAATTGGTTGAAAATTCATCTTTTAGTAAAAAATTCATCTTTCTGGGTTAAAAATGTAACTGTCCTCGAAAAATTTCGTCTTTTTTAATTAAAAATTCAAGAAGTTTGTTAAAAATACAACATGTTTCGACTTAAAACCTTAGGAATTTAAAGTGTTTCATATTAAATTCAATATGGCACTTAGATTAGTTTAATTTAAAAAATTTATTGTTTTGAGAGAATTTTAGACTACGTTACTACGTTTATGGAAGGCCCCTAAATCTTTTTCTTGTGAAACGCCTTACAATCACAATATTTCCCCACTAAACGGTTTTATATCCTGAAGCTGTTTAATCCTTTGTTCGATTGTTTCGTTGCACAAGAACTTGAAAGTTGTATTTTTTTGTTATTTTATAAAATAAACGTTTAACCAAAAATCGTCATAGTTATTCAATCATTCTGAAAAATTCAGGCATGTGAACTTCCAATTCTTGCAATTATTTGCAAGACTCAATTCACAATTTCACGAAATAAATCACGAAGCCCTTTTCGATTCAATATCTATTCTCAAATAAAAATGTACAGAATACTTTTACAAATCTTATGAAATATATCTATGGTGTTGAATAATAATCTTTGTTTATTCTAATCTTAAAAACATATATTCGATTGAACAAAAAAAGGTGCAAAATTGCTCAAGTTTAGCAAGAGGGCTTCCCATCGAAGAAATATTTTCATTATTTTTTTTCGAGAGCTATCTGAGATCATTGATAGCTTATTTAAAAAAAAATTTGAAGAAAACTCAATCTTTGATAAAATATAAACATTTTGGTCCATTCCGTTGGAGGCTTAAAAGTAAAAATAGTACCGGCGATGTCTTTTATAAATACTTACTTACATAATATTTTCTGAATTACAGTTTAGAAAAAAAGTACTGTAATCAAAAAATGTATCCGTGCTCACTTATTATAAGAGTATTTTCCTATATTAACACTCGTAAATTTAAATGTCAGCGTATTAAAAATGTATTAAAAATACAAAACTTGTTCTGCCGTGACTCAAGTTGTAATCTTCACATTTCGAAAATACTTTTAAGATCTTCGAGGCTGAGCTTGTTCGAAGTCCTCCTGTGACCAGTGAAGATATCTTCAGCAAGATTTAACTTTTTCTCCTGCAGTTGTCTGACCCTTTGTTCGATTGTTTCGTTGCACATGAACCTTGAAAAAAAAACGTAATCAATAATCTCTTTATTTTAGTTCATAAAATGCGTCTTTAATTATGAAAAATGAATCATCAGTGAATCTTCTACTAAATCAATTACTTGACTTACTACTAAATTTCATTAAGTGGCTCATTCCACCTTAATATATGGCTCATCCAGCCCCAGACATGATTTTTAATGATTTCAAGGCCTTGAAATCATTAAAAATCATTAAATAAAAGGGATTAAAAAAATTGTGCATTGAGTTTTGAAGAACCTTCTAGAATTTTGTAAGATATAGAATAATTTTATAGGTTCTGCAAGGTTTTAGGTTATTCTAAAAGACTCAAAGGGACTTTATGAGATTTCCAAAGATTTTACAGATGTTAGGACATTTTAAAAGATCCTGAGCATTTTTTAATTGAGTTAAATAATTTAAAGGGATTAAAAATTTGTTTCAAAAACTTTGAGGTATTTTTAAAAATGGGAAACATTTTTCAATCGATTTCAGTGATTTCATGGGACTTTTTCAACAGATTTCAAAAAATTTCAAATAACTTCCAATATTTTAGGGAATTTTAAAAGATGCTAAGGAATTTTTAATTGATATCAATAATTTATATGTTTTAGGGTATTTTATAAGATTCCAAGGTATTTTCAGGAGCTTTAAGGAGTTTTAATGGATTTTATATATTTTGGGACATTTAAAAATATTTCGAAGCATTTTCAAGTGATTCAACAAATTTCAAGGGATTTCCAAGGATTTTAATGATTTTAAGTGATATTAAAAGCTCTTAAGGAAATTCAATCAATTTTCTAGGATTTCAGGTATTTCAAATATTTTAAGGTATTTCCAAAGATTTTAAAAAATTTGAAAGATTTGAGGATATTTTAACAGATTTTGAGGAATTTTCATTTGAGTTGTAGAATTTGAAGGGATTTCAAGGAATTTGAAAAATTCCAAGATATTTTTAAAAATTCACAGGAATTTTCAAAAGCTCTAAAAAATGTCAAAGCATTTTAATCTTTTAGAAATATTTGACGATATTTTGAAAGATTCCAAGGAATTTTAAATTGATTTAAGTAATTTAATGGGATTTCAAAGGACTTGAAATATTTGAGGGAAATTCAAAAGATTTCAAGGTATTTCGCAGAGCTTTCAAAAGCTTCAAGCGATTTCAAAGGATTTTAAATATTTTAGGGAATTTTAAAAGAAATTAAGGAATTTGCAATTGATTTCAGTAATTTTATGGCATTTCAAAGGATTTGAAATATTTTAGGGAATTTAAAAAAATTGCAAGGAATTTTTTATTGATTTCAATAATTTGAACGAATTTCAAATGATTTGATATATTTGAGAGTACTTTGAAAGATTCCAAGGCATTTTCAATATATTTAAAAAATATCCGTTCCCTTTTTTACCTGATCCCCCTTTTCCCCGTAAATTGGGAAAATCCCCTAAAACTAAAATGGAGAATTTTTACCCAATTTTCCCCCTTTTTTACCAGGATTAGATACAGTTTTTAAGAATCATAAACACACATTCCAGATATTATAAACCAAGACGCTTTGAACGAAATTCTTTTTGATGATACAATTTTCAAATATTTCCCAAAAAAATAAACCAAAAAAAGATGAATTCTCAAAGAAAAATATAATACTTGATTTTTCAATGAAATAGTTGAATTTTTAACCAACTAGTTGAATTTTTAACACGAAAATATTTATTTTCAACAAATAAGTTAATTTATAACTTATTAGTTGAATTTTCTTCCAAATTATTACATTTTCAATCCAAAAATACGAATTTTCTACATAAGAGTTACATTTTCAACAAAAATGCTAATTTTAAAACAACAAAAAAAAACGAATTTTCAACAAAATATTAAAAATTTCAACCAAGAAAGATTTCCAATCAAAAAAGCAAATATTTCAACCAAATTGTTGGATTTTTCAATCAAAAAGCGAATTTTCTACAAGACAGTTAAATTTTTAAAGCGCAAATATAAATTTTCAACCACAAAGTTAATTTTCATCTAAATAGTTTAATTTTCTACTAAATTGTTGAATTTGGGAGCCAAAAAGACGAATTTTCTACACAATAGTGAAATTTTTAACCTGAAAATATGAATGTTTAACCAAAAAATTAATTTTCAACCAAATAGTTGACTTTTCAAGCCAAAAAGACGAATTCTCGACAAAAAATTAACTAAAGAGATGCATTTTCAACTAAAATTATGAATCTTCAACCAAAAAAATAAATTTTTAACAAAGTAGTTGAACTTTTAAGCAAGTAATTGAATTTTTTGATATTTTAACCAACAAGATTTTACTATAAATTATAAACAGTTGAATTGAAACAAAAAATATGAAGTTTTAATAAAATAGTTGAATTTTCCACCCGAAATCAAGACTTCTTAACAAAATTGTGGTTTTGGTTAAAAATGGATCTTTTTTAGTTTAAAAATTCTACTATTTAGTTAAAAATATTTAGAAAATATATATATATATATATATAAACTAAAAATAAAATAAAATTTGGACTAACATCAAATCCACTTTTCAAACGATTTAGTTGAAAAATTATGTAATTTGTTGAAAATTCCACTATTTGGTTACAAATGTATGTATTTTGTTGAAAATTCACCTTTTCTGGTACAAAATTCAACTTTCTAGTCAAGAATTGATGTATTATGTTGGAAATTTAACTATTTGGTAGAAAAAATAAATATATTTGGTTGAGGATTCGTATTTTTTGGTAGAATCCACAATTTGGTATAAAGTTGAAAATTTATCTAATTTGTAGCAAATTAAGTCTTTTTTGGTAGAAAGTTCCACTGTTTGGATAAAAATTGATGTATTTTGTTGAAAATTCGTCTTTTCTGGTAGAAAATTAAACTTCTTGGTTGAAAATTCAACTATTCAATTAGTGGAGAAAATTAGTATTTGCAGGTTGAAAATTCAGCTGTATTGTAGAAAAATCATCTGTTTTGGCTTGAAAATCCAACAATTTCATTTAAAAAATGCAACTGTTTTGTAGAAAATTAGTATATTTTCTGATTAAAAATTAATTCTTTAAATGGATATTCAACTAAGTTAAATTTCCCAGTAATCGTGACGGTCTCAATAATCGTGAAACTTGGTTATAACTTGAATATATTTCTTAAAAATATGTTGAAAATAACATTTAATGATAAAACCCATTCATTTGTAGCATTTTATAGTAGCAAATGAAAATTATATACATTCAAATTAAATAAAAAGCAAGAAAATTGTCATCATAATTACTGTTACTAAGGTCACGATTACTGGGACGTTTACATGATTCCATTTATGGTAAAAATTGAATTTTTCTATTTTAAAAATGCAACGGTTTGGTTAAAATCTGATGTAATTTGTTGAGAATTCATCTTTTTTGGTAAAAATTAATCTTCTTGGACAAAAATTCATATTTTTGTTTGAAAATGTAACTACTTTGGTGAAAAATCGTCTTTTCTGGTATAAAATTAAACTTCTTAGTTGAAAATGCAACTATCTGGTAGAAAATATATGTATTTTGTTAACAATTCGTCTTTTTTGGAAGAAAATCAATTTTAGTGGTTAAAAATGCAACTGTACGGTTAAAAATTAATCTGTGTTAGTTAAAGATTCAACTATTTTGTTGGAAATTCGTATTTTTTAGTTATAGTCAACTGTTTTTTATTTAAAATTAAATTTGGTTGAAAATTCATCTCTTTAGGGTAAAAATTCAACTATTTTGTAGAGAATTCATTTTTTTGGCTTGAAAAGTCAACAACTTAGTAAAAAATGCAACTGTTTTGTAGAAAAATCGTTTACTTTTTAACAAAAATTAACTTTTCTTGATGAAAATTTAACTATTCCATTTATGGCTAAAAATATATCCTTTCTAGTTTACAAATTCACGACTTGGTTGAAAATTTATTTAATTTGTTGAGGATTCACCTTTTTTGGTAAAAATTAATCTTCTTAGTCTAAAATTCATATTTTTGTTTAAAAATTTAACTTAATTTAACTTAATTTAATTTAAAATTTTTTTATTTAAAATTGAATTTTGTTAAAAATTCACCTTTTTACGTTAAAAATTCAACTGTTTTGTAGAGAATTCATTTGTTTGACTTGAAAAGTCAACAAATTAGCAAATGCAACTGTTTTGTAGAAAAATCGTTTACTTTTTACTGAAAATTAATTTTTTTTAATGAAAATTGAACTATTCTATTTATGGCTAAAAACAGATCTTTTCTAGTTTAAAAATGCAACTACTTAGTTGAAAATTTATTTAATTTTTGAGGATTCATATTTTTTGGTACAAAATTAATCTTCTTAGTCGAAAAAAATATTCACCTTTTTACGTTAAAAATTCAACTGTTTTGTAGGGAATTCATTTGTTTGGCTTGAAAAATCAACAATTTAGTAAAAAATTAAACTGTTTTGTAGAAAAATCTTTTACTTTTGATTGAAAATTAACTTTTCTTGATGAAAATTTAACTATTCCATTTATGGCTAAAAATAGATCTTTTCTAGTTTAAAAATTCAACTGTTTGGTTGCAAATTTATTCAATATGTTGAGGATTCATCTCTTTTGGTAAAAAATTAATCTTCTTAGTCGCAAATTCATATTTTTATTGGAAAATTTAACTATTTTGTTAAAAATTCGTCTTCCATTTATGACTAAAAATAGATCTTTTCTAGTTTAAACATTCAACTGTTTGGTTGAAAATTTATTTAATTTGTTGAAGATTCATCTTTTTTGGTAAAAAATTAATCTGTTTTGTAGAGAATTCACCTGTTTGGCTTGAAAAATCATCAATTTAGTAAAAAATCCAACTTTTTTGTAGAAAAATCGTTTAATTTTTATTGAAAATTAACTTTTCTTGATGAAAATTTAACTATTCCATTTATGGCTAAAAATATATCCTTTCTAGTTTACAAATTCCCGACTTGGTTGAAAATTTATTTAATTTGTTGAAGATTCATCTTTTTTGGTAAAAAATTAATCTTCTTAGCCGAAAATTCATATTTTTGTTTGAAAATTTAACTATTTTGTTGAAAATTCGTATTTTATGGTATAAATTTAAACTTCTTAGTTGAAAATTCAACTATCTGGTAGAAAATATATGTATTTTGTTAATGATTCGTCCTTTTTGGAAGAAATTCAATTTTAATGGTTAAAAATGCAACTGTATGGTTAAAAATTAATCTGTGTTAGTTGAGGATTCAAGTATTTTGTTGAAAATTCGTATTTTTTAGTTACATTCAAATGTTTTTTTATTTAAAATTAAATTTGGTTGAAAATTCATCTTTTTAGGTTGAAAATTCAACTGTTTTGTAGAGAATTCATCTGTTTGGCTTGCAAAATCAACAATTCAGTAAAAAATGCAACTGTTTTGTAGAAAAATCGTTTACTTTTTAGTGAAAATTATTAACTTTTCTTAATGAAAATTTAACTATTCCATTTATGGCTGAAACTAGATCTTTTCTAGTTAAAAAATTCAACTGTTTGGTTGAAAATATATTCAAATTGTTGAGAATTCATCTTTTTGGTAAAAATTAATCTTCTTAGTCGCAAATTCATATTTTTGTTTGAAAATTTAACTATTTTGTTGAAAATTCGTCTTTTCTGGTAGAAAACTAAACTTCTTGGTTGAAAATTCAACTATCTGGTAGAAAATATATGTATCTTATTAACAATGCGTCTTTTTTGGAAGAAAATCAATTTTAATGGTTAAACACGCAACTGTACGGTTAAAAATTAATCGGTGTTAGTTGAGGATTCAACTATTTTGTTGGAAATTCGTATTTTTTAGTTACATTCAACTGCTTTTTTATTTAAAATTAAATTTGGTTGAAAATTCATCTTTTTAGGTTAAAAATGCAACTGTTTCGTAGAGAATTCATTTGTTTGGCTTGAAAAGTCAACAATTTAGTAAAAAATGCAACTGTTTTGTAGAGAAATCGTTTAGTTTTTATGGAAAATTAAATTTTCTTAATGAAAATTTAACTATTCCATTTCTGGCTGAAACTTGAATTAAAAATTTGGTTTAAAAAAATTGTAATTTAAATTTTTATCTTTTCTAGTTTAAAAATTCAACTGTTTGGTTGAAAATTTATTCAATTTGTTGGGGATTCATCTCTTTTGGTAAAAAATTAATCTTCTTAGCCGAAAATTCATATTTTTGCTTCAATTTAACTATTTTGTTGAAAATTCGTTTTTTCTGGTAGAAAATTAAACTTCTTAGTTGAAAATTCAACGATTTGGTAGAAAATATATGCATTTTGTTAACAATTCGTCTTTTTTGGAAGAAAATCATTTTTAATGGTTAAAAATGCAAATGTACGGTTAAAAATTAATCTGTGTTAGTTGAAGATTCAAGCATTTTGTTGAAAATTCGTATTTTTTAGTTATATTCAACTGTTTTTTTATTTAAAATTAAATTTGGTTAAAAATTCATCTTCTTACGTTGAAAATTCAACTGTTTTGTAGAAAAATCGTTTACTTTTTATTGAAAATTAACTTTTCTTAATGAAAATTGAACTATTCCATTTATGGCTAAAAATAGATCTTTTCTAGTTAAAAAATCAACTGTTTGGTTGAAAATTTATTTAATTTGTTGAGTATTCATCTTTTTTGGTAAAAAATTGATCTTCTTAGTCGAAAATTCATATTTTTGGTTGAAAATTAAACTGTTTTGTGCAAAATTCGTCTGTTTTGCTTGAAAATTTAACATTTTGGAAACAATTTTTAGCCAATTAGCGAAAAAGTTCAAAAATATTTGAAAATAGTGTCTTTAGTGTAATTTTTTTCGAAATATTAGCAAAAAAGTGTCAAATAGTGCTTACTTGTAGACGTTAACATTCTTCTTTTGTCCAAATCGGTAAATTCTGTCTTGGGCCTGCGACTCCAGTTGTGGATTCCAGTGAATATCGATAAGAAGAAGATGATTTCCTCCCACCAGATTCAGACCCACTCCTCCAGCAGTAAGTGAAAGAAGCAGAATCATCAGTTGGTCATTCTGATCATTAAATCTGTCAACAATGCCTTGCCTCTTTTTTATGGGCACGCTGCCGGAAAACATTTCATGAGTGGCACCTTGAATCGCAGATAAATGGGCAGAGATGATTTTCAACATCCCCGTCCATTGAGAAACAACTATCATCTTTTCTCCCTTTTCCAAGATCGATTCCACTGTATCAAGAACTGCTTTTATCTGAACGAGAATCAGAAATGAATACATAAATTAGAAAATGAATGAGAAAGCTCTGGAGGTATTATATAAGGTAATTATATAATATGAAAAAATGGTTTAGTTGCAAAACAGCATTTTAACAGGGTGGCAGCAAAACTTCATTTACGAAATTCCCTGACGAATTTTTCATTTTCCCTGACCATTAAGACAAAAATGCTCATCTTTTCAAGTTTTTATTATAGAATCTTTTATAAATGAAATAAAATAATTGTTATGTTTTAATTTATACATTTTTTACTTATTATTCTCAGGAATCCCACAGCCTAATTTACTTGAAAAAAGTGACCTATTTAAACCGAAAAAGTGAGTAATGTGACTAATTCAAGTTAAATTCAAATGAATTGGAAAAAAAATAAAATTCAAGGGAATTTAAAAGGATTTTATTAAATGCCTAAGAATTGGAAAAAATAAAAGAATAATCATTGAATGGAGTAGAATTGACTGAATTTAGAAGAATTCAAGTGAATTAAAAAAATTCAAGAGAATTCTAAAGAATTTAAAAGAATTGAGAATAACTTAAAGAGAATTCAGGGTGAATTGTAAATGGACTCAAATAAATTTCAAACAATATTTGAAAATCACTGCAAATCTTTGAGACCTTATGAAACTCTTCATTGCTTGTGAATAAATTCTTTGAAATCGATTAAAATATAATAAAATCCTGTGAAATTCTATTAAATTTTATGACATTTCCTGAAATCCTGGAAAATCTTTCGAAAACCTTTAAAATTTTTTAAAGCTCTTGAAAAAATTCTCTGGAATTTTTAAAAATACCCTGAAATCCTGAAAATCCTTTGAAATCTTTAAAATATAAATCGTATCTATTAAAAATACCTTGGAATCTTTTAAAATACCCTAAAATCTTTAAACTTTTTTGAAATCCCTTCAAATTATTAAAATCTATTAAAAATACCCTAAGATATATCAAATCTTTTGAAATTCATTAAAATATTGAAAATCACTGCAAATCTTTGAGACCTTATGAAAGTCATCATTGCTTGTGAATAAATTCTTTGAAATCCATTAAAATATAATAAAATCCTGTGAAATTCTATTGAATTTTATGAGATTTCCTGAAATCATGGAAAATTTATAAAAATACCTTAAGAGCTTTTAAAATACCATAAAATAATTCAAATCCTAGGAAATCTTATAAAATTGTTCCATATCTTCCGAAATTCTGATTTTTTTTTCAAATGCATTCAAATTTTTTTAATTCTTTGAAATCTTTTGAAGTCCCTTGAAATTTTGTAAAGCTCTTAAAAATTCCTTGGATTATTTAAAAATACCCTAAAATCTTTAAAATCCTTTCCAATTATGGAAATCTTATAAAATCCCTTGAAATCTTTTAAAATTTCCTAAAACCTTAAATTCCTCGTAATTTTTAAAAATACCCTATAATCTTTAAAAACATTTGGAATCTTTTCAATTATTGAAATCTATTAAAAATTCCTTGGAAACTATTAAAATACCTTAAAAGATTTCAAATCCTTTGTAATCTTTTAAACCCCCTTGAAACTTTTTAAAGCTCTTGAAAATTCCTTTAAATATTTGAAAATACGATAAAATCTTTAGAATCTTCTGAAATCCCTTTAAATTATTAAAATCTATTACAATTTCTCAGGAAAATTTTAAAATACCTTAAAAGATTTCTAATCCTTTAAAATCTTTCGCAATCCTTTGAAATTTTTTAAAGCTCTTGAAAATTCTTTGGAATTTTAAAAAATACCCTGAAATCCTGAAAATCCTTTGAAATCTTTAAAATATAAATCGTATCTATTAAAAATACCTTGGAATCTCTTAAAATCCCCTAAAATCTTTAAACTTCTTTAAAATCCCTTCAAATTATTGAAATCTATTAAAAATACCCTAAGATATATCAAATCTTTTGAAATTCATTAAAATATTAAAAAATCTCGTGAAACCCTCGGAAATGTTATAAAATCCCTTGGAATCTTTTAAAATAATCCATATCTTCCGAAATTCCTGGAAATTTTAAAAAATTTTAATTTTTAAAATTTAAATTTTTAAAAAATACCTTGGAATCTTTTAAAATATCCTAAAATATTTCGAATCCTTTAAAATCTATTGAAACTTATTGAAGCTCTTGAAAATTTCTTTGAATACTTAAAAATACCCTAAAATCTTACAAATCCTTCGGAATACCTTCAAATTATTGAAATCTATTAAAAATTGTTTGGAAACTTTTAAAATACCCTAAAAGATTTCTAATCACTTGAAATATTTCGAAATCTTGAAAATCATTTGGAATCCCTTCAAATTATTGTAATCTACCAAAGATTCCTTGAAACCCTTAAAAACACCCTAAAATATTTCAAATCATTTTTTTCAATTTCAATCGACCCTAAAATATTTCAATCGATCCTAAAATATTTCAAATTCTTTGAAATCTTTTAAAATTACTTGAAATTTTCTAAAGCTCTTGAAAATTCCTTGTAAGTTTTAAAAATACCCTACAACCTTTGTAATCATTTAGAATCTCCTCAAATTATTGAAATCGACTAAAAAATCCTTGGAATCTTTAAAAATAACCTCAAATGTTTCAAGTCCTTTGAAATTTTTTTTAAATAGCTTGAAACTTTTTAAAGCTATTGAAAATTCCTTCGAGCATTTAAAAATACCATAAAATCTTTCAAATATTTTAAAATCCCTTCAAATTATTGAAATCTCTTTAAAAATTTTGAAATCTATTAAAATAGGTACCTTAAAATATTTTAAAAGAATTCAAGAAAATTCGGAAATAGTTGCAGACCTGAGTTGAAAGGTGGTTCACCCAGGGGTTAATTTATTGAAAGAAAAGTGACTAAAAAGAGATTTGAGAAAAAAATTGACTAAAAGTTAATGTGCAAAAACCCTAATTATTCTTGACTGTTACTTAAACAGGGTGTCTAGCGTTTCTTCAAAAAAAAAATTCCAGGACATTTCCAGGTTTTCCAGGACAAAAAAAAATACATTTTTCCAGGTTCTTTTTCACATTAAAAAAAATACTTTCCACGAAACATAGTAGAAATTGTAGGTCTAGTGGAACTGAAAAAGTGTCATATGTGAAATTTCTCATATGCCCCTAAAATCTGATTTTATAGGGGAAAAAAATTTTTTTTTTTGGGCATTGTTCATTTTATCAAGGTGAAATATCATGACGCTAAGATAGAAAATATTCAAAGTTTCTCGTTTTTTCAGCGTTAAAAACAATTTAATGAAACTTTTAAAATTCAATATTTTTTGCTGTTCATAATATCGAAGCGAGTTCAACACCGTGTGTAATGAGATTTTTTTTTTAAATTGGCTGAAATTTGACTGAGTTATCGAATTTTAAGCTAATTTAGGTTTATTTTCAATAAAATAATAAAATTGTCAACAAATAAGTTGATTTTTTAACCAAATTGTTGAGTTTTCAACCTATAAAGATGAATTTTCAACTAAATAATCGAATTTTAAACAGAAAAGATTAAACTTCAACCAAAAACAGTTTCATTTCCAACGAAGTGAATTTTAAATCCAACAGAACGAATTTTCTGTCGAAATAGACGAATGTTCAACAAATCAGTTGAATTTTCAACCAAAATGGATGATTTTTTAACAAAATACTTGAAATTACAAAAATGAATTTCAAACCAGATAGCCTTATTTTGAAAAAAAAAATATTGAACATTAACCAAAAATAGTAGAATTTTCAAAACGAAAATTGGAATTTTCGACAAAAAGATGAATTCTTAACGAAAACTTAAATGGTTGGTATTTCAACAACAACAAAAAAAACGAATTTTCAACAAAATAGTTAAATTTTCAACCAGAGTTGAATTTTCAAACAAATAACAAAATTCAACAAAATATAGTTCAATTTTTAACCAAATAGTTTAACTTTTAACCTAAAAAGATGAATTCTTAACCAAAACGACGAATATGCAACAAAGAAAATTAATTTTCTGCCAAAAAAGACCAATTTTCTACAAAATACATCAATTTGCAAACAAATAATATAATTTTCAACTAAAAATGATCAATTTTCAGTAAAAAAATTTTCAAAAAAATAAAAAAAATTTCTACAAAACAGTTGAATTTTCAATCCGAAATGATTAATTTTCTTCCAAAGAGACGAATTTTCTAATCAAAAAGACGAATTTTCAACAAATAATGATTTTTTAGCCAAGACAGGAAAAAAAACAAAATTGTTGAACATTCAAGCCGAAAGACAGCATTTTCAACCCACAAATACGTATTTTCGACAAAAAAGTTAATTTTTAACCAAAAAATTGCAGTTTTAATCAAAAGAGAGAAAATGTCCACCAACAGGATTAGTTTTCTACCAATAAAGACCAATTTTTGACTTAAAAATATTAATTTTCAGAAAAAAAATGGAAAAGTTACATTTGTAGGTTAAAAAATTAATTTTAAATGAAAAAAAGAATTTTCAGCAAAATATTTACATTTTCAACAAAAGAGATCAACCCTCAAACAAACAAATTTTTAACAAAGTGGTTCGAGTTTCACCCAAGTAATTGAATTTTCAATTTAAAAAATATCAATTTTCAGCCAAAAATGAGATAGTTACGTTTTTAGTTAAAAAAATTATTTTTCAACCAAAAAAAGGCATTTTTAACCAAAAAGATCAATTTTCAACAATGACAAAATTATTTTTTAATGAAGTGTTTCAACCTTCACCCAAATAGTTGAATTTTATACCAAAAAATATGAATTCTCAACGAATAATGTAATAGTAGATATTTCAAATAAAAAGTATGACTTTTTTATGAAAATTGTTGAATTTGCAACCAAATAATAAAATTCTTCACTAAAATTACAGTCGTCAGGATGAAGCAACTGCAAGAGAAGAAGAAATAAAAATACAAGGCAAATAAATTACTAACAAGAACATTATCAGGGTGTCTAGCGATTCTTAGGAACAAAATTCCAGGTCTTTTCCAGGTTTTCCAGGTCAAGAAATTAAATTTTTCCGGGTCCCCTTTTTTACATCAAATAATGAAATAAACGTTTTTCATACATGTAAAAAAAGAGCCACTTCATTTTTTATTGGCCAACAATTTCTAAAGAAAGCCGAATCATAAATAAACAAATTCTTAATTTTTTGCGAACATGAGTCGTCTTTGTGAAATCTTTGGGAATATTTTTAAATCTTTGTAATGTTTTCGTTGGAATTTTTTGAAGTATTACAAACCTTAGTGAAAGCTTGAAATTGCGGTGAAATCTTTGAGAAATCTTTTGGAATTTTTTAAAGCTTTTGTAAAATCTTTAAAATCTTTGTGTAACTTTTTGAAATATTTTTAAATCTTAACGAAATATTTAAAATATTTCCGAACTCTTTCTTTAATCTTTGTTTGCGAAATCTTTTGTGTTCGTTTGAAATCTTTGAATTTTTTTTTAATTTTCTCAAATGTGTCGAAACCTTTTGAAATTGCTTAGAATCTTTGAAATGTTTTGAAATCTTTGAAATCTGGTGTACTGTACCCCTGTTGAAATCTTTGAAATTCATGAAATATTTTGAAATCCTTATGAATTCTTTGAAATCTTTCGTAAATCTTTTGTAATCGTTTCAAATCACTCGAATATTTGAAATCTTCTCAAAAATGTTTAAATCGTTTAAAATGTTTGAGATGTTTGGCAATCCTTGAAATCTGGTGTACTGCACCCTTGTTGAAATCTTTGAAATTCTCGGATTCTTTTGAAATCTTCATGAATTTTTTATGAAATCTTTGAAACTTTTGTGAAATCTTTTGATATCTCCTAAAAAATTTTGAAATTGTTTAAAATCTTTTAAATATTTTTAAATCTGAGAAACATAGTATAATATACCATTTTAAAAATGTTTTAAATCTTTTGAAAGTTTTAAAATCTTTGTGAAATGTTCGAAATCTTTGTGAAATGTTTGAAGCCTTCGAAATCTTTGTGAAATCTTTTGAAATCTTCGTGAATTCGTTGGAATTTTTTGAAGTATTACAAACGATATTTATAATCTTGAAATCTTTGTGAAATCTATTGAAATGTTTATGAAATCTTTCTTAAATCTTTGTTTGGAAAATCTTTTGTATTCGTTGAAATCGTAGAATTATTTGAAATCTTTTGAAATGTTCCAAAACCTCTTGAAATTGTTTCAAATTTTTGAAATCAGGTTTACTGTACCCTTTTTCAAACCTTTGAAATCCTTTAAAGCTTTAAAATATTTGTGAAATTGCTGTGAAATCTTGATGGAAATCTGGTCTGCGCGAACTTTTTAAATCGTTCACATCCGTGAAATCTTTATGAAATGTTAAAAATATTTAAAATATATTGAAATGTTTGAAATGTTTTGAAATCTTTAGAAATATTTTGTAACCTTTTGAAATCTGGTGTACACTCAAAACCCGAGTGGTCACCCCCTCAAAAAATCCGTTGTATAACCATGGCTTATTCTAATTCTGAAAGTGAATTAACATCGAAATTTTAAACTAATAATTTTTATAATTTCTAAGTTGAATGCCACAACAAAATTTATACTTCAATTTTTCTATATTAGCGGAGAAGAAATTAAAAACTTCTAGAATTATTCACAATATTAAAGTCTGTTCTTTGCAATCTATAAAATAATTGGTACAGTCTAGAAAAAGTGCTTTGAAATCTCTTTATTTATTCTGTAATAAACAAAAGATAAATTATATCTTGATGAATGAAACACTTTTCAGTAGCAAGATTTTTTTCTAAGCGAGATGTTTCTTTCATAATAGGTTAAGAAATTCAAATAACTCTTTGCATTTCATTAAAATTACTATTTAAAAAGCGAAGAAAACATAATAAAAGTTCAAGGTTCTCGTAAAAAATGCAAGGAAATTTCCAGGTTTTCAAGGTTTAAAAAAATTCAAGGAAAATTCCAGGTTTTCAAGGTTTTCAAGGTCGCTTGTTTCGGGGTAGTCCCAAACTTCGTTTTCAAAATTCTCTAACTTTACGCCGACCAATTTTTATTTGCTCTAACCATTAATATTCAAATACCATTTAGATTGTAGCTTCGTGATTTTCACCGTGATAAAACAAACAGTCTCTTGTTAACAAGGTAATCCTTTTTCGTTCAGCAGATAAAAAGTTTAAAAAACTATTTTTTCTTTAAACGAACACAAATTTTAGAACCATGAACAAAATTCAAGGACTTTTCCAGGTTAAAAACAATTCAAGGACTTTTCCAGGTTTTTCCAGGTAAAAAAGAATTCAAGGACTTTTCGAGGTTTTCAAGGATTTCCATTTTTTTTTCTTCAAAATCCCTGACTTTTCCTAACCACCAAAATTTCCCCATTTGTTCCTGATTTCACGGTTTTCCCTAAATTACGGGCATCCTGTTTTAGCACTCACTTTGGAACTTGGGCGCGTGAACATGAAGACAGGATTTTTCAGTGAGAAGAGGTTTTCCTCATTCTGGTCTTCATTCTCGTCGTCTTCAAGAAGTGTCATGTTGTTCACTTGTGCCACTAAATCTTTCTCAACGTCTTCTTCCTCGGGTATGATTCCATTTGCTTCCGCTTCCTCTGCGTTCAACATTTCTTTTATCAATCCTGGATGACAACAGATTTGCCGCAGACGCAAAATAAGAACCAGAATGTGATGCGCTTTGACGTCTTCACCTTTACGGCCGAGCAATTGCTTCTGTGCGGCAGCAAAATGAGAAGCTTTCACTGTAAATAAGCAGCAATTAATAAAAATACATTAAATAATTATCTGCATTTTTTCTAATGGATAATTATTAAGAGAAATCTCTTTTTGATACAGGGTTGTTACAGAAGTCTGGTTCGAAAATTCCATGATTTTTCAAGAAAAAATATCCAGCTAATTAAATTCAATTTCAAAACATTCTGCTGATCGCAGGCTAATTTACTAACCATTTCTTATATAATTATTAATAATTAATGCAAATGTAAGGAAATATTAAATTCTAAACAATTGTCATAATTATTGATATAAAATTCAATATTTCTAAGATTTCACAAGGATTTCAGAAATATTTTTTCAAGATTTAAAAAAATACGATTTCAATAATTTCACAAAGATACGACGAAGACTTCGAAAATATCACAAATATTGCAATGATTAACAAAAAATTGAAAGATTTTAGAAACATTTCAAAGACTTCACAAAGATTTCAATGGATTTCAGGAAGGTTTCAACGATTTCACAAGGATTTCTGGAAGATTTTATAAAGATTTCAATAGACTTCAAAATATTTGACAATTACTTCAAAAATTTCAATGATTTAACAAAGATTTGAAAGCTTTTAGAAATATTTCAAAGACTTCGCAAAGATTTCAGAAAGATCTTATAACGATTTCAAAATGTTTGACAACAATTTCACAAAATTTCACAAAGAATTAAAAAATTTCACACATATTTCAAAGATTTCAAAACATTTTCAATTATTTAACAAAGATTTGAAAGATTTCAGAAATATTTCGAAGAATTCACAAAGGCTTCAATAGATTTCACAAAGGTTTCAAAGATTTCACCAAAATTTAAGAAATATTTTATAAAAATTTCAATAGACTTAAAAATATTTGACAAAGATTTCGAAAGATTTTATAAAGACTTAAAGGATTTCACACATATTTCAAAGATTCCAAAGATTTCACAAAGATGTCCATTATTTAACAAGGATTTGAAAGATTTCAGAAATATTTCAAAGCTTACACAAAGATTTCAATAGATGCCACAAAGGTTCCGAAGATTTGACAAAGATTTCAAAAAATTTCAAAAGGACTTAAAAGATTTCACACATATTTCAAAAATATCACAACACTTTAAAGATTTCACAAATATTTCAAAGACTTTAAAAGATTTAAATAATTTCACAAAAATTTAAAAAGATTTCATAAATATTTCAATGATTTAACAAAGATTTGAAAGCTTTTAGAAATATTTCAAAGATTTCAGAAAGACCTTATCAAAATTCCAAAATGTTTGACAAAAATTTGACCAAATTTCACAAAGAATTAAAAAATTTCACACATATTTCAAAGATTTCAATTATTTAACAAAGATTTGAAAGATTTCAAAGAATTCACAAAGACTTCTATAGATTTCACAAAGTTTTCAATAGACTTAAAAATATTTGACAAAAATTTCGAAAGATTTCATAAACACTTAAAGGATTTCACACATATTTCAAAGATTTCACAAAGATTTCCATTATTTAACAAGGATTTGAAAGATTTCAGAAATATTTCAAAGTTGACACAAAGATTTCAATAGATGCCGCAAAGGTTTCGAAGATTTGAGAAAGATTTCAAACAATTTCAAAAGGACTTAAAAGATTTCACACATATTTCAAAGATTTCACAAATATTTCAATGATTTAACAAAGATTTGAAAGCTTTTCGAAATATTTCAAAGACTTCGCAAAGATTTCTGAAAGATCTTATAAAGATTTCAAAATGTTTGACAAAAATTTCAAAAGATTTCACAAAGAATTAAAAAATTTCACACATATTTCAAAGATTTCAATTATTTAACAAAGATTTGAAAGACTTCAGAGATATTTCAAAGAATTCACAAAGACTTCAATAGATTTCACAAAGTTTTCAAAGATTTCACAAAAATTTTAAAAATATTTTATAATGATTTCAATAGACTTAAAAATATTTGACAAAGATTTCATAAAAACTTAAAGGATTTCACACATATTTCAAAGATTCCAAAAGATTTCACGAAGATTTTAATTCTTTAAGAAGGATTTGAAAGATTTCAGAAATATTTCAACGCTTACACAAAGATTTCAATAGATGCCACAAAGGTTTCGAACATTTGAGAAAGATTTTAAAAAATTTCAAAAGGATTTAAAATATTACACACATATTTCAAAGATTTCAATAATTTCACAAACGCTTTGAAGATTCCACAAATATTTCAAAGACTTTAAAAGATTTAAATAATTTCACACAAATTTGAAAAGATTCCACAAATATTTCGAAAATTTCATAAAGATTTAAATGATTTAACAAAGATTTGAAAGTTTTAAGAAATATTTCAAAGACTTCGCAAAGATTTCAGAAAGATTTAAAAATGTTTGACAGTAATTTGACAAGGAATTCAACAATTTCACACACATTTCAAAGATTTCAAAACATTTCACATGGATTTCAATTATTTAACAAAGATTTGAAATATTTCAAAGAATCCACAAAGACTTCAATAGATTTCACAAAGTTTTCAAAGATTTTACAAAAATTTAAGAAATATTTTAAAAAGGTTTCAATAGATTTCAAAATATTTGACAAAGATTTCAAAAATATTTCAAAGATTTCACAAAAATTTAAATAGATTTCAGAGGTTTAAAATATTTCACAAAAATTTCAGAAAGATTTTATAAAGGTTTCGAAAAATTTGACAAAGATTTGCCAAGACTTCAAAGATTTCAATCATTTCATAAAGACTTTGAAGATTTCACAAATATTTCAATGAATTCACAAATATTTCCATACATTTCAAAAAGTTTTCAAAGATTTCAGCAAAATTTTAGAAAGATTTTATAAAGATTTTAATAGATTTCAAAATATTTCAAAAGGACTTAAAAGATTTTACACATATTTCAAAGATTTCAATAATTTCACCAAAATTTGAAAAGATTTCAAATATTTGAAAAGATTTTAATAATTTCACAAAAACTTGAAAAGATTTCAATAATTTCACAAATATTTGACGAAGCTTTCAATGATTTCACAAAGTCTTCGAAGGTTTCACGCACATTTCAAAGATTTCAATAATTTGTCAACGACTTCAAAGATTTCAAATATTTTAAAAAATTTCAATAATTTCACAAAAATTTCAAAAGATTTCATAAATATTTCAATGATTCAATGAAGGTTTGAAAGCTTTCAGAAATATTTCAAAATTCACAAAAATTTCATAAAGAGTTTTAAAAATTTCAACAGATTTAAAAATATTTGACAAAGCTTTCAATGATTTCACAAAGACTTAAAAAGATTTAAAAGATTTCAATCATTTCACAAAGATATCACACATATTTCAAAGATTTCACATAAATTTAAATTAAATCACAAATATCTGAAAGCTTTCAGAAATATTTCAAAAGATTTCAGACTTAAAAAATTTCATACATATTTCAAAGATTTCGAAATATTTCACAAAGGTTTTAATTATTTAACAAAGATTTGAAATATTTCACAAAGATTTCAATAGATTTCACAAAGATTTCATAAAAATTTCAGAAAGATTTTATAATGATTTCAATATATTAAAAAATATTTGACAATGATTTCAAAAGATTTCACAAAAATTTCAATAGATTTCACAAAGTTTTCAAAGATTTCCAAAATATTTAAAAGATTTCACAAAAATTTCAATAGATTTCACAAAGTTTTCAAAGATTTCACAAAAATTTCAAAAAGATTTTATAAAAATTTAAATAGATTTAAAAAAGGTTTCAAAAATTTTACAAACATTTCAATGACTGCAAAATATTAAACAAATCTTTTGCATACATTTCCAAGAATTCCATGGTTTAACAAAAATATGGAAGATTTCAGAAATATTTCAAAAACTTCAATAGATTTCAAAACATTTGACAACGATTTAAAAATATATGACAAAGACTTCAATGACTTCACAAATTTTCAAATATTGCACAAAGGTTTTAAAAATTTCACAAAGACTTCAAAAACATTTTATAAAGTTTTCAATAGACTTCAAATCATTTGAAAAACATTTCAAAATATTTCACAAGGACTTCAATGATTTCACACATATTTCAAAGATTTCAAAATATTTCACAAAGATTTTATTGATTTGAAAGATTTCAGAAATATTTCGAAATATTTGACAAAGATTACAAAATATTTCACAAATATTTCAATGATTTCATAAAGACTTCAAATATTTCACAAATAATTCAAAGATCTCAAAAGATTTCACAAAGTTTTCAATGATTTAACAAAGATTTAAAATATTTCAAAGACTTCGCAAAGATTGCCATAGATTTAACAAATATTTCAACGATTTCTAAAGATTTGACAAAGATTTCACGAAGGCTTGTATACCAGATTTAAAGAGTGATCAGCCCCTTGATCATATTATTTTTATTAGTAAAAAAATCATTTTGCATGAATTCAGAAATTAAAAATGCGTCGTAATTTTAGCAACTGTTTTATCAAATTCAAATTTATTTAATCAAATTTTTCTCAAATTTTATTAAAGCAATTGTTGATATCAAATTGGAATACAGAAAATCGAGAATCTAAAGATTAAAAATTTACCTTCCGCCATGTACGCAGGCTTATCAAATTTCCCCGCGTTCAAATCCTTCATGTGTTCTTTTTCAGCCCTCTGGGCCAAGAACTGAGCGAAGAGCGTTTGCGAGAAAGCCAATACCGATTGATAAATTTTCGTCTCCTCCGAATCCAAATTGACATCGATTAACGTAGTGAATTTCTCTGGGAGTTCATCCAAAGTTCCCTTAGCGATAAGTTCCTGCTTCGTTCTCCTGAGCATCAACGTTTTCGTTACAGTAGCGAGTCTCTTCAGTCCAGTTTGATTTTTATTATCCACCCAACGCTTCCAAACTTGGATATCATTAAACGGAGTAACTCTAATGAATTTCAGCAAGGCGTACAAATCCTGTTCTTTGTTATGAATCGGAGTTCCCGTCAAGGCCCACCGATTACGCGCTGAAAGTTTGCACACAGCCTCAGAGATTTTTCCCGCATGATTTCGAATAATGTGTGCCTCGTCGAGGATAATCCGTTTCCAGCGAACTCTAAACAACGCCGAGTTCCTCTTGAACTCGGAAGCCACAAGTTGATAAGTGGTAATGACCATGTCATTTTTGGCTAAGCGTTTTGGCACAGCTTCGCGACGTTGACCGTGATGCACTTCAACTGTAAGGATTCCCCGCCTGCAACGATTAGTTACTTCATTTTGCCACTGATCCAAAAGTGAAGCTGGACAAACAACGAGAGTTCCGCCTTTAGGACGTCCCTGCCTTTTTTTGCTGTACCATCTATCATCCTCATCCTGCTCGTCACTGCTGTCACTGCTGTCGGAGTAGGATTCCTCCTTCGTGGCAACGACGAGGGAAATCATTGTTAGAGTTTTCCCAAGACCCATGTCATCGGCTAGTAAACCTCCAGGTGGCTTTTCCTTCTCCCTCCAGAGCATCCAGGCTAATGCATGTTGCTGATGAGGCATCAGTTTAGTTTTCAAACCACGTGGATCATCGGCTCTATCGTCTTCTTCAGGGCAACGATTCAAGGACTGCTGCAAGTGGTTTAATCTTTCTACGGTTAAAGCTTGTTCTCTTTCGAAAGTTGCTTGAGCCTGCTTACCCAGTTCTCTCTCAGGTTTGATGAACTGGGCTGCATCAAACTCTGCCCTTATTTGCGCTTGGGGGGAAAGTCTAGGTGGCTCAGTTTTGAGATTCATCATGGGAGAGCCGGGCTTTAAATTCAGGGAGGTCCGCTCTATCTGAATTGAAAGACGTTGAACATCATTCTGCATGGCCTCGATGCTCTGTCGTAATTTCTCTCCGCGATCTGGAAGTTGTTCACGGTTCGCAGTATTGTAAAGAGTCTGCAAGAAAATCATATTCTTACTGCAGTGATCAGTGCAAAAAAAACTAAAAAAAGGGGAAATAAGGTAAATTTTTTATCGAAAAAGAGGAAATATAGGGGAAAGATTAAACAAGGTGTCAACTCAAATCCTGGAACAAAAATTCCCTGAAAATCCTAGGTTTTTTCCAGGTATGCCAAGTTTTTTGCATGTATAATTTTTCATAGTACGGAGCTATTAAAATATTTCGCATTTTTTAAAACAATCGACTCGGAATATGTATTCAATATATTACATTTAATTTAGAAACCGTTTATAAAGTATATTACAAGATATTCCGAAATATATTAGCACTATCGAGTAAACAAATAATTAAATAATACTAAAAACATCATTAATCATTTATTGAATAATAATTCAAACAAATTTTTATTTGATCTTCTTATACATACTTCAAGTTCAGTGCATATTTAGGTAAAACTAATGTGGGTACGTATTAAATTCAATTTAAACCGCTTCAAATTCTTAACTTTTCAAATAAAAATACTGCATTTTCAACAAGACAGATGAATTTTTAGCCAAATACATGGTTGAATTTTCAACCAAAAAGATTAATTTTTACCAAAAAGAAGATTAATGAACAAAATACATGAATTCTCAACGAAATAGGCGAATTATCAACAAAAAAGATTGAATTTCAAACAACTAGTTGAATGTTGAAATAAAAAAAAGGTCAGTTTTCAACCGAAAATGAAAAAGTTAAAATTTCAGATAAAAAAATTAATTTTCCACCAAAGTGATAAATTTTCAAACAAAATAATGAATTTGCAACTGAAATGATGAATCTTTAACTGGAATAGATGAATTTTAAACCAAAAAGATGAATTTTTGACAAAAGAGTTTTTCACTTAACCAAGTATTTTTTTCAACCAAAAAGATGAATTTTCAACTAAAATGATGAATATTTAACTGGAACACTTGAATTTTCAAAGAAGATTAATTTTCTACCAAAAAAGATGATGTTTCAAAAAAAATACATACATTTTCAACGAAATATTTGAATTTTCAACTAAAAAAGACAAATTTTCAACCAAATAGTTGAATTTTTAACTAAAAAGATCAGTTATTACCCAAAAATGGAATAGATATATTTTAAATTGAAAAAATTAATTTTCCACAACAAAAAATTCTTTACCAAAGAGATAAATTTTCCAATAAAATGATGTATTTTCAACTGCGATAGGTGAATTTGAAACCAAAGAAGATGAATTTTTAAACGAGAAGATTAATTTTCTACCAAAAAATACATGAATTTTCAACGAAAAAATACTATTTTTAACCAAATGGTTGAATTTAGAACAAAAAAAAATCAATTTTTAACAAAAAATGGAATAGTTCAATTTTCGTTAAAAAAAATTAATTTGCAATCAAACTGATGAATTTTCAACTAAACTGAAGAATCTTCGACTGGAATAGTTTAATTTTAAACCAAAAAGAGAAATTTTTAACTAAAATTATGAATATGTAACTGGAATAGATGAATTTTCAGCCAAGAAGATTAATTTCTACCAAAAAATACGAATTTTCAATTAAGAAAAATAAATTCTCAACCAAAAATTGAATAGATGAATTTTAAACCAAAATGATGACTTTTCAACAAAAGGGTTTAACTTTCAACCAATAATGGAATAGTTCAGTTTTCAGTGAAAAAATTACTTTTCAACCAAACTGATGAATTTTCAACTAAAACGATGAATTTTCAACTGGAATAGTTGAATTTTCAACCAAACAGATGAATTTTCAACTAAAAAACATCAAGTTTCAACAAAAAATTGAATAGTTAAACTTTCAGTTAGAAAACAAAATTAATTTTCAACTAAAATGATAAATCTTTAACTGGAATATTTGAATTTTCAACCAAAAAGATGATTTTTCAACCAAGAAAGATTAATTACTTTTCAAACAGATGAATTTTCAACAAAATACATGAATTTTCAACAAAATAGATGAATTTTCAACCTGGAAGATAAATTTTCTACCAAAAAGAACGAATACTCAACAAAATAGTTAAATACAATAACATAAAGCTACTTTTAGAAATGATGAATCATTTTTTTTCAATTTTATATTGCAATTTCAAAAAATAAACACGCTCTCGAAAAGATTCCCTCAAATTTCTAGGTTTTTCCAGGTATATAAGGTATGTAAAAAAGACAAATTTTCAACCAAATATTTCACTTTTCAACTAAGAATATAAATTGTTAACAGATCTTGAAGAAAAATATCAATTTTCAACAAAAAATAGAATAGTTAAATTGTAATTTTTTAAAATTAATTTTCAACCAAACTGATGAATTAGTAACTGAAATGATGAATCTCCTACTGGAATAGTTGCATTTTAAACCAAAAAAAAATAAATTTCCAACTAAAATAATGCATCTTCAACTGAAATAGTTGAGTTTTTAACCAAAAAGATGAATTTTCAAGCAGGAAGATTAATTTCTGCCAAAGAGACGAATTTTCAAAAAAAAACGTGAATTTTCAACTAAAAAAGATAAATTGTCAACCGAAAATTTAATAGTTAAAGTTTTAGTTGAAAAAATTAATTTTTAACGAAAGAGATGAATTTTCAACTAAAATGATGGAATATGAAATTGGAATAGTTACATTTTCAGTAAAACGAAACAAAAATCTAAAAAAAAAAACAACAAATTTTCAATAAAATAGTCGAAATTTCAACTTGAATAGTTAAACTTCATTTTAAAATAGCTCATTTTTCAACCAAGGAGATGAATTTTCAGCCAAGAAGATTAATTTCCTATCAAGCAGAACAAATTTTCAACAAAATAGTTAAATACAGTAATATAAAGCTACTTTTACAAGTGAAGAATCCTCTTTTTTCAATTTTATATTGCAATTAGAAAAAAAAATTAAGCACACTCTCGAAAAAATTCCCTGAAAATTCCAGGTAGGATAGACACCCTATTAAACATTAATTTTTACACGTAGAAAAGAAACCATTTTTTTTGTTGGAAATTTTATATTTTTAAATAATGTTAAAGGATTTTATAATGACTTCTGCCATTAAAGAATTTATTTTTACAAATTGGATTTACATATTACCCAACTCTGATGATCTTGTATACAAGGAGATGATCAGAGTTAAGATTTTTTTTTAATCTCATCAATTCCCGACTAAGATTTCATTGGATGATTATTAATTTGCCAAAAAATTATTTGCCAGTAGCGACCCGTTTTCGAAAAAATTAAATTTTTCCAAAAATTTTGTTTTATGGAATGAAATGTTTATTTATTAAATTCTCATGCTGAATTCAACAGCTGAAAATTGAAGAAAATCCAACTGTTGAAAAATTACAATGTCCAATTTTCTTCAATTTTCATCAGTTAAAAATTCAGTTAGCAATTTTATTAAATTTTCATCAGTTAAAAATTCAGTTAACAATTTTCTTCAATTTTCAACAGTTGAATAATAATTAATTATGATTATATCTCTTTGAGACTAACATTTATTCAGAGCTTAAACATTATTCTTAACTGTTATAAAATTTTCTAAATGTTATAATTTTTGAATAAAATTGTTTATCATATTTATTAAAATTTCAAAGAGTAAAAATTTAAATTTGTCTTGCTATCACGATTAATAAAAAAATATCACATTTTCGAAAACTTTAAGTGTAATTCCCGGTTCGAATTTGTATTCCCGATTTTTCCCTGTTTTATTTTATTTATTATTATTATTATTAATTCTCACTATTATTATACAATTTTTAAAAATTCCTGGAATTATATTCATATTATTTTTTTTAGAATTTTTATAATTTAGATACTTTGATTTCCGAAAAACTTACCTTTGCTCTGAGTAAATCTTTTTTTAACTGTCCCAACTTGAAAGTATCTAAAGCTCTTTTCTGAAGAAGCAGAGGATCAACACCATTTGCTGAAGACTCTTCATTTGCTAGTGAAATAGCAATTTCAGGAGCACTGCTGTTACTGATGGAAACTGAAATATGTATTTTCGATTTTCAATCCTGTGCTCACAAGAATATTCAGGGTGGCTGCTTTAATTGAGGAAAAAAATTCCCGGTCATTTATGAAACAAATAGTTGAAGTTCCAACCAAAAAGATGAATTTTCCACCAAAAAAGATACATTTAAAAAAAAACATGAATATTCAACCATAACTAAAAAAGATCAATTTCCAACAAAAAATTGAATAGTTCAATTCTCAGTGAATAAGAATAATTTTCAACCAAAGTGATGAATTTTCAACTCAAATTATGAATCTTTTACTAGAATAGTTAAATTTTCAACCAAAAATTTAATAGTTCAATTTTCAGTTCATTTTCAGTTCAATTCAATTCAAAATCAATTTTCAACCAAGGAGAGGAATTTTAAACTAAAATGATGAAATATTCAACTCGATTAGTTAAATTTTCAATTAAAAAATTAAGTTTCAACTAACAAACAAATTTTCAACAAAATAGTTTAAAATTTCAAATAAAGATATGAATTTTTAACTAAAATTTAATAGTTCAATTTTCAGTTCAATTTCAGTTCAATTCAAGTCAAAATCAATTTTCCACCAAGGAGACGAATTTTAAACTAAAATGATGAAATATTCAACTCGATGAGTTAAATTTTCAATTAAAAAATTATTTTCAACTAACAACAAAATTTTCAACAAAACAGTTAAAAATTTCAAATAAAGAGAAGAATTTTTAACTAAAATGATGAATCTTCAACGAAAATTAAGTGAATTTTTAACAAAGGAGCTCTTTTTCAACTAAGTAGTTGAACTTTCAAACAAAAAGATGAATTTTAAACGAAAAATGTAATAGTTGATATTTGAAACAATATATATTTTAATTTAAATAAAAAACAGTTAAATTCAACCAAAAAAGAAGAATTTTCAAGAAAATATGTACTTTAATCCTCAACCAAAACGGATTAATTTTCAACCAAACAATTGCGTTTTTACTCATAAAAAGTAAATTTTCTACCAAAATAGTTAAATTTTCAATCAGAAAGATGAATACATTTTCAACCAATAAGATTAATTTTCTATCAAAACGGACGAATTTTCAACAAAATACTTGAATTT
This sequence comes from Andricus curvator, assembly GCA_932195095.1. Classification (NCBI taxonomy): domain Eukaryota; kingdom Metazoa; phylum Arthropoda; class Insecta; order Hymenoptera; family Cynipidae; genus Andricus; species Andricus curvator. Next base: position 177,921 of record CAKNYM010049290.1, on the reverse strand, counting down.
TCAACCAAATAGCTGAATTTTCAACGAAAAAAGATAATCAACCAAAAATAGAGTAGTTATATTTTCAGTTAAAAACTTAATTTTCAAAAGGAAACAAATTTTTACTTAAATAGTTAATCCAATAATATAAAGCTACTTTTACAAGTGAAAAAATTATTTGATTTTATATTACATTTTTTTTTTAATTTATCACGCTGTCGAAAAAATTCCCTGACAATTCCAGGATTTTCAGGTTTTCCAGGTGAGTAGACACTCTGAGTAATCAAAATTGAACTGCGAATTAAATCCCTGAACATAGAACTCTTGAATTTTAAACTTTTATAATTGAAGCTTACAAAATTTTTAATTCAGAAATTCAAGGTCTTTTCCAGGTTTTCCAGGTCAAGAAGTCATGTTTTTCCAGGTCTCCTTTTTTTACATCAAATAACGAAATAACCGTTCATTATAGATGTGAAAAATGAGCCATTTCATTTTTTATTGGCCAACAAAGCAGAACCATAAACAAATTATTAATTTTTTGCGAACATAAATTCGTCTTTGAAATCCTTGAAATCTTTGAAATCTTTTGAAATCTTTGTGAATTCGTTGAAATCTCTTGAAGTATTTAAAATCTTTGTGAAATCTTGAAATTTCTGTGAAATCTTTTAAAATTTTTGTACAATATTTGAAATTCTTTGAATCTTTAAAACCTTTCAAATCCTTGAAATCTTTGTGAAAGGTTTTGAAATCTTTTGAAATTTTTATAAAATATTTGAAATATTTGTGAAAGCTTTCTTTAATCTTTGTTTGTGAAATCTTTTGTGTTCGTTTGTAATCACTGAAATCTTTTGAAATCTTCACAAATTTGTTGAAATCTTTCGAAATAGTTCAACATCTTTTAAAATCTTTCGAATTCGTTTTAAATTTTTGAAATGAATTGAAATATTTGTTGTATTAACTATTTTGTTGAAAAGTCGTTTCTTTTTGGTTCAAAATTAAATTTTTAACTGAAAATTTAGCTATTCCATTTTTGGTTCGAAAGTCATCTTTTTCAGTTGAAAATTGAAGTATTTGATTAAAAATTCATTTATGTGGTTGAAAATTCGTTTTTATGGTTTGAAAATTCATCTCCTTTGGTAGAAATTTAATTTTTTTTGGTGAAAAATGCCACTGTTTGGTTAAAAATTATTCTTTTTTGGTTGAAAATTCAACTAATTTGTTGAAAATTCGTCTTTTTGGTAGAAAATTAATATTCTTGTTTGAAAATTCGTCTTTTTGGTTGAAAATTCTATTACATTTTATGCATTAATTTGCCAAAACATAATAATGTAATAAAAAAATAAAATAAAATAAAATAATAAATAATAAATAATAATAATAATAAATAAACATAATAATGGCCAGTAACGACCCCGTTAAAAAAAAGCAACTGTTTTAAAACAAAATCAACTTTTTCAAAATTTGTGTTTTATGGATGGAAATGTTTATTTAATAAATTCTCATGCTGAATCCAACAGTTGAAAATTCAATTTCCAACAGTTGAATGTTCTACTGTTGAAAATTCAATTATCAATTTTCAAGAGCTAAAAATGTTATTTTGTCCCATTTTCAACAGTTAAATATTCATTTGTTGAAAATACAATTATCAAATATCTTCAATTTTTAACATGAAAATTCAAATTTCAATTTTCTTCAGGTTTAAGGAGTTAAAAAATCAATTTTCAATTTGCTTAAATTTTGAACAGCTGAAAAATACAATTTTTAATTTTGCTCAATTTTCAACAATTGATTTTTTATTTTCTTCAAATTTGCTGGAAAAAGTTGAAAATTAATCTTTTTTGGTTGAGGACTCAACTGCTTGGTTGAATGTTGAACTACTGTGTTAAAAATTCATCTCTTTGGTTGAGAATTTAACTATTGTGTTGAAAATAAATTTTCTAAACTGAATATGTAACTATTCCAAGTTTGGTAGAAAATTTTTCTCGCTTAGTTGAAAATGCAACTGTTTGGTGAAAAATTAATTTGTTTAGGTTGAGGATTTATTGAAAAATTGTCGTTTTGGTAGAATTCAATTATTTTGTTGAAAATTCGTCGTTTTTGTAGAATTCAACTTTTTTTTATTTAAAATAAAAATTATTTTTTGTTGAAAATTCTACTAGTTGGTTGAAAATTGATTTCTTTGTATGAAAACTTAACTATTCCATTTTTGGTTCAAAATTGATCTTTTTTAGTTGAAAAATCAACTATGAGGTTAAAAGTTCATGTATTTGTTTAAAAATTAATCTTTTTTGTTTGGTCTGTGTGTAGAATTCAACTGTTTTTAATTAAAAATTAAAATCTTTATTTGTTGAAATATCAACTATTACATTTCCATTGAGAATTCATCATTTTTGGTTGAATATTCATAATTTTAGTTGAAAAGTTTTATCTTTGGTGGAAATTTTAACTATTTTAACTATTCAACTTTTTAATATTAAAATTTTTCAATTGCTTAATTTGAAAAACTTTCAGAACTATCTTGTAATATTAATTATTGTTCACTTTTTGGAACTGCAGTTCAATTTAAAAAAATCAATAATTTATTTATATGTACAGTTAATCAACTTGAAACGTTTTTTGTCAAAAATGTTCAATTTTAATAGCTTTTCATTTTTAATTGCTCAAGTCTTCTTCAAAAACTAATGTGATACGAAATTTGTGATATTTCAAGTGACTGGATAGATTGTTCTTCTAAAAAATTGTCCAGTTCCCGGTCAAAAAATAAATTCACTGTCAATTCCCGGTTTTCCCCGATTTTAACAAATTCCCGGTTCAACGGCCACCCTGATATTCTATTCAATAACAAGCCTCACAGTCCCTATGGGATCAAATATAGGGACCAAAGGGTACTTTTTGTCACGCTCATAGGGTACTTCTTTCACGCTCAAAGGGTAACAAATGCATCAGGATAAATCCATAAGACTTCAAAACAATTCAAGTTAAATTCAAATGAATTGGAAAAAATTTTTAAAATCAAAAAATTCCATTGATTTCCGTAAACTTGGAATTAATTTAGAGGAATTTAAGGTGATGAAATTCATACCAATTTAAGGTGAATTAAAAAAAACTCAAATGTTTTGATAATAATTTAAAAATATGAAAAAACTTCATTGAATTCAGTAAGTTTGAAACGAGCTTAGAAAAACTCAAAGGAATTCAGAATAATTTGATGAAATGCCTAAGAATTCAAGGTGAGGTTGAAAGAATTTAGGATCAATTAAATGAATACTTTTAAAAATTCAAAAAGTCTATTGAATTAAATAGGAAGAATTCAAGTAAATTAATACAATTCAATAAAAATCCAAAGAATTTAAAAGAATTCAGGGTGAACTGAAAAAATTCAAATCTCTCAAATATTTGAAACCCTACTAATTTATAACCAAGGAAGTGACTAATGACTATAAAACAATTCAAATTAAATTCAAATAAATTGGAAAAAAATTTTTAAATCGAAAAAATTTCATTGCTTACAATAACATTTGAGTGAATTTAAAAGAATTTAAGAGAAATGACAAGAATTCGATGATATTCATTGAAAAACATTAAGCTGAATTTGAAAAGCAATTAGGTGAATTCAAAACCATTAAAAAATATGAAAAAATGCATTGAATTCAATAGAATTGAGTGAATTCAGAAGAATTCAAAAGAATTAAAAAGTATTCAGGATACATTAATAAGAATTTAGAGCGCATTCCAAACGAATTGCAAAAAATATTTGAAAATCTCTTTAAATATTTGGAACCCTACGAAATCCCTCAGCTTTTGTGAATAGATTCTTTGAAATCCATTAACATATTAAAATCCCTTATTAGAATTATTAAAACCCTTAGAAATCCCTTGGAATTGTTTAAATCTCTTGCAAAAGCCTTGAAAACCCTTCAAACTATTGAAACAAATAAAAAATTTCTGGAAATCTTTTAAAATTTCCTAAAATATTTCAAATCCTTTCATATTTTTTTAAATCTCTTGAAACTTTTTAATGCACTTGAAAATGCCTGGTAATCTTTTACGATACCCTAAAATATTTCGAATCCTTTGAAGTCCCATTAAATTACTGAAATCAATTAAAAATTTCTTTGCAATATTTGAAAATAACCTAAAATATTTAAAATCCTTAAAATTTTTTTGAAATTTTTCAAAGCTCTAGAAAATGCCAAGGAATTTGAAAAAATACTTTAAAATATTTTACATCCTTTGATCATTTTATCAACTGATCATCAGGATCAATTAAATAAAAACTTTGAAAGTTTTTTTTAGAAAATCCATTCAATTGAGTAAGTAAGTAAGTAAGTAGGCGTGACACTACCCGATTCGGGTAGTGTTTCTAGGTGGATAGTTTCTTGTAGTAAATAACTACAAGTTATTGTAGAATTGAGTAGAATTGAGTAAATTTAGAAAAATTCAAGTGAATTCATAAAAGTTAAGAGACTTCATAAAATTCAAGAGAATGCCAAAGACAGGCCTCACAGTACCTATGGGATAAAATATAGGGACCAAAGGGTACTTTTTGTCACGCTCATAGGGTAATTTTTTCGCGCTCAAAGGGTAACAAATTCAGGATAAATTCATAAGACTTCAAAACAATTCAAGTTAAATTTAAAAAAAAAATTTAATCAATTGGAAAAAAATTTGTAAATAAAAAAATTCCATTGATTTCCGTAAAATTACAATAGATTTTGAGGAATTTAAGGTAAACGAGAAAAATTGAATGAAATTCTTAAAAATTCAAGATGGAATTTAAAAAATTCAAATGAATTGAAAACAATTTAAAAATATGAAAAAACTTCATTGAATTCAGTAACTTTGAAATGAGCTTAGAAAAATTCGAGCGAATTCCAAAGAATTTAAAATAATTCAGGGTCAATGAATAAAAATTCAGGGTGGATTCCAAAATAATAATTTCAAATCTCATCAAATCTTTGATACCCCATTAATTTCTAACCAAAAAAGTGACTAATGACTACAGAAGAATTCAAATGAATTGGAAAACAAATTTTAAATCAAAGAAATTCCATTGATTACAATATAATTTGAGAGAATTTAGAGAGAATTAAAAACAATTCAAGAATGTTTAAAGATTTAAAAAAATTTGATGAAATACCTAAGATTTGAAGGTGAGTTTTAAATACTTCAAGATGAATTAAACCAAAACTTTTAAAAAATCTACTGAATTGAGTAGAATTGAGTGAATTTAGAAGAATTCAAAAGAATTTAAAATAATTCAGGATAAACTAATAATAATTCAGAAATTACATGAAATCTGATGATACTTTCTGAAATCCTGGATTTATTAAAATACCTTCAGAGCTCTTAAAATGTCAAAAAGTCATTGAAATCTTCGAAAACCTTATAAAATCCCTTAGAATCTTTTAAAATATCCTATAACCTTACAGGTCCTGTAAAATTCTTCCATATCTTCCGAAATTCTAGAAAATTCTTCAAAATCGCAGGCAAATGTTTAAAATCCCTTAAAATTGTTTAAATCTCTTGAAAATGCATTGGAATCCTTTGAAATACCCTAAAATATTTCAAAGTCTTTGAAATCCATTCAAACTATTGAAATAAATAAAAAATTTCTGGGAATCTTTTAAAATGTCTTAAAATCGTTTAATATCTTTTTAAATCCCTTGAAAACGCCTGGAAATCTTTTACAATACCCTTAAATATTGTATTTGAAAAAATACCTTAAAATATTTCAAATACTTTGATCATTTTATCAATTGATTCTCAGGATCAAGTAAACAGAAATTAAAAAAAAAATCCATTGAATTAAGTGGACTTGAGTAAATTTAGAAGAATTCAAAAAAATTAAAAAAATCCAAAAGACTTCTAAAGAATTAAAAGAATTCAGGATAAATTAATAAAAATTCAGGGTCAATTCCAAAAAATAATTTCAAATCTCTTCAAATCTTTGAAACCCTACGAAATACCGCATTTCTCGTGAGAAAAATCTTTAAAATCCACTAAAATATTATGAAATCTCGTGACATTCTATGAAATCTGATGATTTCATGAAATACTGAAAAATTTATTAAAATACCATGAGAGCTTTAAAAAACCCTTACAATAATTGAAATCGTCGGAAACCTTATAAAATACCAAGAAATCTCTTAAAATATCTTAAAACCTTACAGGTCCTGTAAAATCGTTCCATTTCTTCCGAAATTCTAGAAAAATCTTCATCCTAAAATATTTCAAGCGCTTTGAATTCCCTTCAAATTAATAATAATAATAATAGTAGTAGAATTCCTTGGAATCTTTTAAAATCCCCTAAAATATTTAAAATTCTTCGAAATCTTTTGAAATCCCTTGAAACTTTTAAAAGGTCTTGAAAATTCTTTAGAATTTTTAAAAATACCTTCAGGTTATTGAAATCTATTCAAAATTTTGCGGAATCTCTAAAAATACCCTGAATTATTTCAAAATAATTCAAGAAAATTCAGAAATAGGTATAGAATATATATTGAATAGTGATTAACACATGAGTTATTTATTTAATGAAAAGTGACTATAGTGACGTTTTCTTACAAAGTGACTATAGTGGCTTTATCTTAAACAAATAATTAAAAAATGATTTGAGAAAAAAAGTGACTAATAGTGTCTGTGTGGCAGCCATTTTGGTCTGCAAATAGGGTACCATAGGGACCAAATCTTGAAAATAGGGTTCTTTAGGGACCTCAACTGAATATAGGGTACAATAGGAAAATAGGGACCGGTCTGTGAGGCCTGCAATAAATAAAAGCTCAAAAAAGATACTCACGTGGTTGATCACTACTACTTTGGTCGTCAATGGAGTCTTCCAATTCAACAAAAGTAGATTGTGGAATATTTTTAGTAACACTCGTTATTTCAACAGAATCATCAAGTGTGATGTGCTGCTGTGTATCTTCTAATTTTGTACTGAGATCTGCTTTCGGACTTTGTTTAGAAGACTTCGGGCCAGGTCTACTTGGTGGCGTACTCTCTTCGTCAGATGAGTTGTCTTCAATAACAAATTTCGATGGTTTGCCCTTCTTTTTCCTTACCGGCAAATCTTCCGAGATTGCCGAATCATTAGTGTTACCTGAAAAATTGAACGATTAGAAAATTACAGATTTCACATCCCAGAATGCTCTCAAAACGGAGGAAAAAGGGCGATTTTTTAAAAGAAAATAGGGGAATAAATTCTTTTAAATCAAATTATGTAATGTAGATACGATATTAAATGAAATATTAAACGCTTTAAATTGCTAAAATATGAAGTCGAAATATAGTACATTTTTAATCAAACAAATTGAAGCTAAACAGTAGAATTTTTTAGGAAACCGTTGACTTTTAAACAGAAAAAAAAAGAATTTTCAAAAAAAAAAATTAATTTTCAACCAATCTTTCCTATTATTTATAAATAAATAGTTAAACCTTCAAGCAAAATACATGAATTTTTATCAAAAAAGTTCAGTTTTTAACTAAATAGATTAATTTTCTGCCTAGAAAGATGAATTTTCGAACCAAAAAGACGAACTTTCCTATAAAACAGTTTAATTTTTAAACCAAAAATAGGAATTTTCAAATAAGTTTATTTTTAAACAAATAGTTGAATTTTCTACCAACAAAATAGTTGAATTTTCAACCTAAAAGATTAATTTTCACCAGGAAGATTGATTTTCTATTAAAAAAAACTAGTTTTCAACAAAATACATACATTTTTTAACAAATAGTTGAATTTTTAACTTTTAAAGGGTAAATTTCTAACCACATTTTCCAGAAAAAAATTGAACATTAACAAAAAATAAACGAATTTTCGAGGGAACAAATGAATTTTCCACCAAGAAGATTAATGTTCTACCAGAAACACAAATTTTCAACAAAATTGTTTAATTTTTAAGCCAAAAGACGAATTATCTACAAAGCCGTTGAATTTTCAACCCGAGCATGATTTTTCAACAAAAAGTTAATTTTCTACCACATAGTTAAATTTCCATTAAAACAGTTTCACCAAATAGTTGAGTTTTCAACCAAAAATATAAATTATAAAAAAAAAGTGAATTTTGAAACAAATAGTTCAATTTTCTACCAAAATGATGAAATTTCAAGCAAAAAAGAAGAATTTTCTACAAAACAGTTCAACTTTCAACCCGAAAATATGATTTTTCAACCAAAATGACGAATCTTCAACAAAAAAAAAATGATTTTTTTAAAAGTAGTTTAACGTTAAACTATGTAGTGGATTTTTTCAACCAAAAAAGGTGAATTCTGAACGAAACATGTTGATATTTCAACCAAAAAATATTTTAATTTGAAATAAAAAACAGTTAAATATAACCAAAGAAAACGAATTTTCAACAAAATAGCTGAATCCTCAACCAATTTGAAATAAAAATCAGTTGAATACAACCGAAAAGACCAATTTTCTACAAAATAGTTGAATTGTCAACCAAATGCTGGAATTTGAACTAGAAAAGATTAATTTTCAATTAAAAATATCAATTTTCAAGAAAAAATGGAATAGATAAATTTTTAGTTAAAAATTAATTCTTAACCGAACGGTTAAATTTTATACCAAACTGTTAAAATTTCAAGCCAAAAGACGACATTTCTACTAAACAGTTGAATTTTTTATCAGAAAATATGAATTTTCAACCAAACAGTTGCATTTTCAACTACAAAAAAATAAATTTCTACCAAAAGAGATAAATTTTCAAGCCACAGACGAATTTTCTACAAAACAGTTAATTTTCAATCGGACAGTTGAATTTTCAATCGAATAGTTGAGTTTTCTACTGAAATAGTTGCTTTTTCAAGCAAAAAAATTAATTTTCAACCAAGAAGATTAATTTTCTACCAAAAAAGACGAATTTTCAACAAAATACAAAAAATTTCAACCAAATAGTTAAATTTTCATCTAAAAAATATCAATTTTCAACAATAAAATTGAAGTTAGATTTTCAGTTGAAAGAATTAATTTTAAAGAAAATAGTTCAATTTTCTACCAAGAGGTGAATTTTCAACAAAGAAATAAAGATTTGTTTACAATGTAGTTCAATAAAACTGAATAATTAGATTTTCAGTTGGAAAAATTAATTTTAAAGAAAACAGTTAAATTTTCTAACAATAGTTGAATTTTCAGCCCCAAAAAATGAATTTTTCACAAGGAGCGGAACTTTCAACCAAAAAACGTTGAAACAGGTCAATTTTCTACTAAAATAGATGATTTTTTCAACAAAATAGTTGAATTTTCAATAGAATAATTAAATTTTCAACCGAAAGAGATGAATTTTGAACCAAAAATATAATAGTAGACTTTGCTATTAAATAGGGTCATTTTTCAAGTAAAAGGGAGAAAATAAAGCATTTATTTTTACATAGAGAAAAGAAACAAAACAATTTTTTTTATAAGAAATTTTATATATTCAAATAATGTTAAATGATTTTTGAATGATTTCTGCCATTCAAGAATTTAAAAAAATGATTATGGGCATTAAGGTCGTTGGAAATCCATTCACGACGATATAAAAGAGTGAAAAAAAGTTAAATAAACCATTTTTATATATGTAAAATCGTTATCATAATCAAGAATCTTTTCTGTTTCAAAAAATACCATAATTGATAATTAAATCGTGATACTTGAAAGTATAGTTATATATTTCTTTCCAAGATTTATCATTTTGCCCCTACTATAATTAATACTCTGAACTTATATAGTTATATTTGTGTTACGATATATTGTTTTTTTCAATTTTGTACTTTATTTATTTTAAAATAATTTATTAAGTGCTTAAATATGATACAATTGCATTTTAATATTATAGCTATATTATAGCTGTAACAATAAGTTTACTTTTTACTTATATTATTAAAATAAATAATTATGTAATTTAAAACAATATTAAACTTTCACTACTAATAATTCAAATATTGTATTTTCAAATATCGTATATTTAAAGATAAAAGGGAAAGTTTTTCAAAAAAAGGAGAAACGCAGGGAAAGCCTGTGATCCCTGAAATTATAGTATACACTTTTAAAAACAAAGAAAGGTAATTTAATATAGCCGGTTTTACCTGTAGCATTGTAATCTTCGTCGGAATAATTTTCGCTGTCAGAATTATCAGAAGCTTCTGAAATTTCCTCGCTGCTTTCAGACTCCTCATCCACAATATCAGATTTCGATAAAACGGTTTTCTTTACCTTTCTTTTTGGTCGAACGATAGACTCTTCAAGGTCGGAATCTTCTAAAATATTTAATAATTATGATAGACTTTAATATTACAGATTAAAAATATGAAATATAAGAACTAGATCAAAATAATGAAATATATATTTATAAAATGAAAAATATTTGTACCCTGCATTTTCTTTCGATCCTTGCCACCAACCTGGGCCTTTTTGTCAATAATGTCGGACTCATCGAATTCTGAATCCTCTACAATATTTATTAATTTAAAATTTGTACATCAGGTATAAAGTGATTTTATTTAAGGGTCATCCCTTAACAAAGTATTTCAACTTTCAAACAAGTAGCCTCGAATTTTCAACCAAAACAGAATGAAAAACAAAAACAGATGAATTCAAGACAAAAAATGTAATAGTTGATACTTTAACCAAGGACAGATTTTAATTTTAAATAACAAACAGTCAAATTAAACGAAAAAGGACGAATTTTCAATAAAATACTTGAATCATGAACAAAGAAAGATTTTTCAGTCAATACAAATGTCTTCCAAAGTGTAGAATTTTCAACCAAGAAGATTAATTTTCTACTACAAAAGACGGATTCTCAACAAAATACAAAAATTTTGAACCAAATAGTTGCATTTTCAATCAAGAAGATTATATTTTTTTAACAAAAAAGACGAAATTTAACAAAATACATACATTTCTAACCAAATAGTTAAATTTTTCAACTAAAAAGATCAATTTTTAACCAAAAATCGAATAGTTACATTTTCATTAAAAAAATAATTTTTAATGAAAAAATACCAATCTTCTACAAAACAGTTGAATTTTCTACCACTGTTAAATTTTAAACACAAAAAGCCGAACTTTCTATACAAAACAGTGGAATTTTAAACCCGAAAATATAAAATATTAACAAAAAAGTTAATTTTCAATCAAATAGTAAAATTTCCAGTTGAAAAATTAGTTTTAACCCAATAAAAATTTTTCAACAAAATACATAAATTTTTAATCAAATAATGGAATTTTCCACCAAGAAGATTAATTTTCTACCAAAAAAGATGAATTTTTAACAAACTACGTACATTTTCGTAAAAATAGTTGAATTTCTAAACTAAAAAAATCAATTTTTAACCAAAAATGGAATAGTTAAATTTTCATTTAAAAAAAATTGATTTTCGATAAATAAACGAATCTTCTACAAAACAGTTGACTTTTATACCACATAGTTGAATTTTCTACCAAACTGTTGAATTTTCAAAACAAAAAGACGAATTTTTGTATACAAAAAAATTAAATTTTCAACAAGAAAATATGAAGATTTAACAAAAAAGTTAATGTTCAATTAAATTGTTAAATTTAAAGTTGAAAAGTTAGTTTGTAACAAAAAAAGAAATTTTCAACAAAACACATACAATTTAAACCAAATAGTTTAATTTACAACTAAATAGTAACTGAATTTCTAAACTAAAAAAATCAACTTTTAACCAAAAATGGAATAGTTAAATTTTCATTAAAAAAAATTAATGTTCCATTTTATGAAAAAACAGGTGAATGTTCAACTTGAAAATATAAAATTCAACAAAAAAGTTTATTTTTAACCAAATAGTTACATTTTCAGTTAAAAACATTAATTTTTAATAAAGCAGTTCAACTTTCAACTAAAGAGTTAAATTTTGAACCTAAAAAGATGCATTTTTAATAAAAAATATAATACTTGATATTTCAACAAAAAAAACATTTTAATTTTAAATAAAAAACTGTTGAATTTAACAAAAAAAAACGAATTTTCAACAAAATAGTTCTAACAGTTACAGAAAATAGTTGAAACCTAAACCAAGAGATTAATTTTCTACCAAGCAGTGGCATTATTAACCAAAAAAATTGATTTTCTACCAAACAGACGAATTTGTAAGAAAATGCATAAATTTTTAACCAAATAGTTGCATTTTTACCCTAAAAAAGATCACTTTTTAATCAAAAATGGAATATTTAAATTTTCATTGAAACACAATAATGTTTAATTTATAAAAAAGAATTTTTTACAAAACATTCGAATTTTCAATAACAAAAAATAGAATTTTCGCACAAATAGTTGAGTTTTTATGCCAAAATGACGAATTTTCAACCAAATAGTTGAATTTTTACTCTAAAAATATCAATTTTTGGTCAAAAACGGAATAGTTCAATTTTCATTGAAAAACAATCACTTTTAAACTAGGAAAGCTAATTTTTTACAAAACAGTAGAATTTTCAAGCCTAAAAGGCTTGAGCAAATGTGTACGTACTTTCAGATTTTTTATGAATGTGAACATAGTGAACACTATAATTGAAAAATATTTAAAAAAATTCTGGAACTGCCCTTGATAGACATTAATATTACATATTGAAAATATTGAGTGCAACTTAAGCCTTAATTTGAGTGTTTTTGAGATTTTGTTTAATTAAAAATAAAGCAGATAACTGAATTTGCGTCTAACTTAAAGAACTAATTACTAGATCAAAATAATAGAAAATTAAAAATGTATGTACCCTGCTTTTTCTTTTGATCCTTGCCACCATCCTTGGCCATTTTGTCAACAATTTCAGACTCATCCAATTCTGAATCCTCTGAAATATTCAATAACAATTTTAGATGTTAATCTTCCAAGTTTAAAAACAAAGAGTGAAAAAATATATATATTCATTACGTGAAGTTGTTTTTTATCTTAAATTTTAAATTCCTCAAATTAAATCCACAAATAATCCCTTTTAATAAGGAAAATCATAGAAAACTTTATGCGAATTGAGAAATATTTGTGCTTTATTTTATAATACACTTGCGCTGTTAAATTAAAACGTTCAAATTGTCTAATAAATTATTGTAAATATTAAACATGTTTTAGGTTAGTGTTTTTCGCTGAAAATTAGTATGTTTTTTAAAAAGAATTTTAATTTTAAATCATAATTTTTCGAAGAAAACATAAAATTTCTAAGAACAATTTTAGATTATGTTAGCATTTTACATCATTGTTTTTTTTATTAAAAAATTATTATATTTCGAAAATTAAAAGTTTGTTAACCTTTTTCGTTTTAGTTTTTGTAAATGTTTTTACCGTTTTTTTTAAAACAAATACAATTACATTTTATAGGTTCATAATTTTTAAGAATTTTAGGGTACGTTAGCATTTTACACGCAAAAAAAAGTACTTTAAAACAAAAAATTATTATTATTTGAACAAGGCTTAGATTCTTTTAACATTTTTGGATTATGTTAGTGTTTTTCGTCGGAAGTTAGAATTTTTATTAAAAAAAAAAAAAAAAAAAAGATTTCAAAGATACCATTTTTTAACCATTTTAGGTTATGTTACCATTTTACGCAGAAAATGGGCATTTTTAATAAAATATTATTAGATCTCAAAAATTACAATTTTTTCAACAATTTAAGTTTTTCAGTTTTGGTAACGTTTTTATAACAAAAATCAATAGATTTTAAAGTGTTTTAATTTTTTAACAATTCTAGGATATGTTATCGTTTTACACCGAAAATTTGTATTTTAAACGAGATTTTAAAACAAAAAAATATTATAATTTGAACAATGTTTATATTCTTTTAACATTTTTGGATTATATTAGTGTTTTTCGTCAGAAATTAGAATTTTTATTATTAAAAAAATATATATATATTTCAAAGCAGATTACATTTTTTTAAACAATTTTAGGTTATGTTAGCTTCTTACACAGAAAATGGGCAATTTAAATAAAATATTATTAGATCTCAAAGATTAGAAATTTTTCAACAATTTACGTTTTTCAGTTTTGGTAACGTTTTTTAAACAAACATAATTAGATGTTAAAGTTTCATAATTTTTTATGAATTCTAGGTTATGTTACCGCTTTGCATCGAAAATTTGTATTTTAAAAGAAAAAATATAATTTGAACAAGGTATAGAATCTTTTTAATTTTTGCATTATGTGAGTGTTTTTCGTCGGAAATTAGTATCTATGTTCAATAGAAAAAATTATATTTCAATGAAGATTCACAACTTTGAACAATTTGAGGTTATGTTAGCGTTTCACATCAAAAATTAGTATTTTAAAACAATAATCATTATGATTTGAACAAGATTATCAATATTTATTAATATTTATTATTAATTATTACTATTATTAATTTTGGATTAACATTTTTCACCAGTAATCGGTTATTTTAAACAAAAATCATTAGATTTCGTAGATGATTGAAGATTCAGAACAATTTCCTGTTATCTTATGTTAGTGTTTTTCATCGGAAATATTGGAATTTTAAATAAAAAATTATTAAGTTTCAAAGAAGATTTACAATTTTTGAACAATTTAAAGTTCGTTAACATTTTTCACCGAAAATCAGTTATTTTAGACGAAAATCATTCAATTAAGATTTACAATTTGGAACAATTTTCTATTACGTCATGCTAGTGTTTTTCATCAAAAATTGTTATTTTTATTTTTTTTAAATCATACGATTTTTCAGATCATTATACATCAGATTATCATTTAGTCATTAAATTCACCATTTTTATACACTTTTGATTTTTTAACGCTTTATAACGGAAATCGATACTTTTAATAACAGATTATTGGATTTCCAAGAAGATAAATTTTGGGTTAAATTAACACTTTTCACCGAAAATCGTTTGTTTTGAACAAAAAAAAAATATTATAGAATTGAAAGATTTATAATCTTAAAAATTTGTTGTTATATCTTATGTTAGTGTTTTTTATCTAAAATTACTTTTGTTAATTAAAAAATAATTCAATTTCAAAGAATATTTACAATATTCGAACAATAATATGTTACGTTAGTATTTCAGTCGGAAATTGGTATTTTTAAACAAAAATGCAACAGTTTGATTGCCTATATGATGTACAAAAGTATTATATTAATTCTTCAGTTAAGATATTAATTTTCATCAATTATGAAAAATGTCCTTGTTTTTCTTTTCTATGATTTTAGATAATAGATACATACTATGAAATACAAAAATTTGGTTTCCATATTAATTTTATCTTTTAATTTAAAAATCGCGGTAGAAAACAAAAAAGCGCCCGCATTTTTGTCTTCTAGTTTGAATAAAAAGTTGGTTAACAAAAATAAATTGGATAAATTAACTTTCAACTTGAAAAATTGAGTAATTAATGTCCTATATTGTGAATTTGAAGTAGAATTATTATATTAAACTGAAAAATGTGTGTACCCTGCTCCATCTCTTGATCACTGCCTTCATTCTTGTCCATTAAATTCATCCATCCGCTATCGACAGATTCATTTGCCTCCTTGCCTCTGTTAAGGGAACCATTGTTTCGATTATCATCTTCCTCTTCATCTTCATCCTCCTCTTCGCTATCAGTATCATTAATAATTGTCTTACTTGTGTTTGATCCACTGAAAAAAAAATTTATTTAGCAAAGAAAACATATTCATATCTCAAGCAATTTAAACATATTGCTACCAAGATTCCATATCTGTAACTACTTTTCAATATAATCACGAATGAAAGTTGAATGATTTCTTATTTGGAAAAGAGAATATTGGAAAAGAATTATAATTCTGAATTGGAACATCAGATAATTTTTGGACGTAAGAATTATAATTCTGATTTGGAACAGAGAATTTTGTAAAAGAATTATAATTCTGAATTTGAACAAGGATTATTTAATTCCCTTCTTCTTAATCAGAGTTAAAATTATTTTCCTAAATTTCCATTCCCTGTCAAAAATTCTCTGTTCAAAGTTAGGATTATATTTATTTACAGAATTTTCTATTATAATTCAGGAATATAGTAACTCCCTTGTTCCAAAATTGGAAAAGGGAGTTTCATCGGAAGTTTCAAATTGGGGTGAATTCTGACTGAAACAGGGATTTTTTAAATATATTCCCTTCTTCCAAACTAGAATTAAACTTGTTCCAAAATTCCCGCTTCATGTTAAAAAATCCCTGTTCCAAATCACAAATACTTTTTAAATTCTGGCAAATTTTTATTTGCGAAAAAAAACGAATTTTTAAATTCAAACAAATTCTGATTTGCGACAAAGAATTTTTGAATTATAAATCTTTATAGAATTTTTTGATATATTTCATTTATTTATTCCCCACCCATACTGAGAAAAATTCAATTAATTTCCAAAATTCCTGATCCAAATCAGAATATTCACTTACAAAATTCTCTGTTGTAATTTAAAAATATAGTGACACCCTTTTTTCAAAATTTAGAAGGAGGAAGTTTAAAATTGCGACGAATTCTGAATTGGAACAGGTATTGTTTTTATAAATCAGAACTAAAATTATTTTCCAAAACTTCACGTTCCACGTCGAAAAATATCTGCTCCAAGACAAAATTGTAATTATTTATGAAATTCCCTGTTCCACACTCAGAATTATAATTCTTTCAGAAAATTACCTATACCAAGTCAAAACTAAATTCATTTTCCCTGACCGTTATACTTTTTTCTTTCAGACTAAATTTTCTACCAAAGAAATTAATGTTTACCCAAAAAGGTAAATTTTCAACCAATTTGATTAATGTTCTACCAAAAAAGATGAATTTGTAACAAAATACATGAATTTTCATCAAAATAGTTAAATTTTTAACCAAAGAAATTAATTTTCAACTGAAATGAAAAATCTTTAACAAGAAAAAAGAATGTTCAACCACGAAGATTAACTTTCTACCAAAAAGACGAATTTTTAACAAAGTACATGAATTTTCAACCCAAAATGGAATAGTTATATTTACAGCTAAAAAATTAACTTTGATCCATAGAAAACGAATTTTCAACAAAATATAGTTAAATTTTCAACCAAAAAATGAAGTGTACACCAAAAATATGAATTTTTCACCAAGAAGATTAATATTCTACCACAAAAGACGAATTTTCAATAAAATGAATGAATTTTCAACAAAATAGTTGAATTTTTAACCAAAGAAGATGAATTTTCAACCCAACACGGAGTAGATAAATTTTCAGTTAAAAAGTATAATTTGTAACAACAAATTTTTGACTAAAAAGATAAATTTTCAGACATAAATATTAATTTTCTACCAAATAAATTTATGATTGCAAATTTTTTCCGATTTCTGGTCTAATAATTTTTCAACCAAACAGTTTAATTTTCAACTAAAGACAAATTTTCAACCAAACACATATTAGCTAAATTATCAGATTAAAAACCACAAAATAATTAAATTTTTAACCAAAGAAACGAATTTTCAACTATAATGATGAATCTTCAATAACAAAAAATGAATTTTGAAATAAATATTTCAATTTTCTACCAAAAAGCTGAATTTTTGACCATAAAGGTTAATTTTCTACAAGAAAAGACGAATTTTCAACAAAATGCATGCATTTTCAACTAAAAAAGATAAATTTTCAACCAAAAATAGAATATTTATAATTTCAGTTTAACAAATTAATTTTTAACCAAAGAAATTAATTTTCAACAAAATGCATGAGTTTTCTACCAAACAAATTTCCGATGTTAAATTTTTGCCGATTACTGGTCCAATAATTTTTATTTATTTACAGAAACTTTTTTCAGTTCAAATCCGGGCCAAGGTAGATTTTCTCTTGTTTCTCAAAAGAAAAAGAAATAAATATATATATTATGGACCAGTAATTGGAAAAAATTTAACATAAAAATTAATTACTCTGGTCGACAAAGTGACATCAATACTCTACATTTCAACCAAACAGTGGAATTTTCAACAAAGATAAATTTTCAACCAAACATCGAGTAGCTAAATTTTCAGTTGAAAAATTTATTAAAAAAAAATGCAACAAATTATTTAAATTTTTAACAAAAAAATGACTTTTCAACTACAATGATGAATCTTCAATAATAAAACAAATGAATTTTGAAACAAATAGTTTAATTTTCTTCCAAAAAGATAAATTTTCAACCAAAAAGATTAATTTTGTACCAAAAAGGACGTATTTTCACCAAATGCATG
>CAKNYM010049290.1:111513-149710 GCA_932195095.1 Andricus curvator | reverse complement strand
ATTGCATAATATTTGAAAACACGATTTTTTGTAGTAAAACTTTTTTCTTTAACATAATTCAAAGTTGATGCAAGAATATGAAAGATTCCTTTGTTCGAGACAAATCGATTGACCTATAATATTAATACATTTTATTAAAGAGTAGGGAAGTTATGGTAATTTATATATTTTGAAAATCGGTTTTTTATAGTAAAACTTTTTTCATTAACATAATTCAAAGTTGATGCAAGAACAGAAAAGATGTGTTGATTCGAGATGAATCGATTGACCTACAATATTAACCCTCTGAAGACCAGCATTTTCTGGAGACCTCTTCCGTGACAGCTGGGTGCGCAGGCACCCACGAAATTCAATCATCTTTTAAATATGTTTAAAGTGCATGTTTTTATATAAAAAGGAGTGAAATGAAATCGGAAGAATGTCTAGAAGAATATTAGACCAATTCCAAAACGATATCTTCATTTGTTTAAATTTTGTGCAAACAAATGTAAACAAAAATTAGAAAAAACTGCAAAAATGACTTTTTTCGGTTTTTTAATGTTATTTCTTTTGTTTTTTATGTAATTGAAAAAAAGCAGTGGGTTTAATAATCTGTAGACTTTGCCCTATAAAACTGTTTAAGTCGTTTTTCTATTTAAAAAAATAAATATATTTATCTCACCAAGTGATGGTGCACTTTTTGCCAAATCTGAATACTTACATTTTTGGCTGTTAGTTTTTTTTTAATTGCTCTTTTTCAACAAACTGTGAGTGTAAATTAAAGTTTAAAGTATCAGCTATCTAACCCAAATGCAAAAAAAAAATTATTGTTCACTAACAATTGTTTAAATAAACAAAGAAGGTAAAAAAATGTGATAAATGCTTATTTCTGAAAGTCTTTTGCATTTATTGGTATAAAATTGAGTAAAGTTGAGGGTATACATCTTAAAAGTAAATTATACAAAAATTAATAATAAAAAATACTAAAAATTTATCCTAATTACTCATCTGAGCAATTTATGCACACTGCGCGACGGTGTTGCTTGCAAATTGGGACACAAGTTCGGGCACGTAAGCTAGGCCTACCACGAGAGCGTCCTGTAAAATTGTGCACAGTATTAGAAAGGTCGAGGCAGAAAAGTAATATCAATAATGTATTATAGCAAATATATAACAAAAAAGTTGAAAAAACTGCAGATCATAAAGTTTCTATGTAATTTCCTCAAAATGTATATTTTATTGTAATTCTGATTTGCCTACAGATAAGGTGTTTTCACATTTTTCAACTTTTTTGTTACAACTTCAAGTTCTTGCTATTCGATAAGAAATTGTTTACGCTTTATATTCAATAAACTGTTGTATTACGGTGAAAAAATAGCATCAAAATGAGCCCAAGAACCTTGAAAAATGTTGCTTATTTCGAAAGTTATTGAACATTGAAGAAAACATTGAAATTTATACGATTTCTACAATATCTAATTAAAAAATAGAAAAATTGGCTTCATGCTGGGCTCATTTTATAAAGAACTTCGTTAGCAATGAGCAGAGAATTTTTTCAGTCAGAAAAAAGGGCAGTCAACAATTTTAGCAAAGCAGTATAAAAAATTTAATTTAGATTTAGAAAAATAGTTTACCTTGTGATTGACGCACCGATCTACGCCTAGATGACGTTGCTCCTTCCCAATCTACTAATACTTCTTCCTGTAGAAGTCTTACAACTTCAGCTTCATCTCTGTCTGCCATTATTGCTATTGAAAGAATAGGAAATTGTTAATACACTTTTTATTTCATAATATAATATATTTATTGGATTTTAGAACGTTTTAGCTAACAGTAATAGAGTCATTGTGTTCTTACCTGTGCCAAAGTAGCCTGGACTCTTATTTTCCAATCAATATTTTTTTTTTCACTAAAACACTTTTAAATAAGCTGAATAAGCAATATTCAATGGAAAAATTCACTAAAATTTTTTTATTCACTTTTCAACTTATCAAGCACACCCTGGGTGCGTAGCCACCCTATACCGACTTTGCGACCGTCCTGTACGAAAACCAGGGAAAAACAAAGGAGGGCCCTATGCCCTTCGAATAGCCTACAGTTTTCCCCTAATTTACAGCATATTTGCTCCGCCACCTCGACGCTTCCCTTTTCAGAAAATTCACTTTTAGAAGCGCACTGGGTGTGTACACACCCAGCTGGTGCCCAGAGGGTTAATACATTTTATTAAAGAGTAGAGAAGTTATTGTATTTTATATATTTTGAAAATCGATTTTTATAGCAAAATTTTCTCATTCTCATAATTTAAAGTTGATGCGAGAATAGAAAAGTTGCGTGTTTATTCAAGACGAATCGATTGACCTACATCACTGTTAGCAAGTACAAACTTAATTAAAAATTGATAAATTTTAAACAAATTTAAAAATATTTAAGAACTTACAGACAGTTTCCCATCTTTCTTTCTTTGCGTCGACACTCGATCTCGAAACTTGAGCCACCTCATCTCTGATCTCGATGAGCAGGATTCTAGAAGGTTCGATTATTTTCCGGAAACCCGGGAATCCCCAGAATCCAGAAAGTTTAACGAGTTTAACGAGTTTAACGAGTAAGAATCTAGGAGGCAATAGATCCACTTTGATCGAACCTCCTAGAAAGTTCCAGAACTTGGAGAAACCCTGCCACCTTTATAAAAGTGGCTTGTGGGTTCGGTCGGTAAAACAGGGACCATCCCTATTGACCAAGTCAAGAATCTGCGACAGGGATCTACCTTACCGACAGTTCAATTACCGACTTTGGTAACTAACCGGTGGTCTAGCTTAACTACTAACATCCACTAAAACAGTTGCATTTTCTACCAAAGAGATAACTTTTCAAGCAAAAAGATCAATGTTCAAACAAGAAAACCAAATAGTTAAATTTTCAACTAAATCAAAAATGGAATAGTTACATTTTTAATAAAAAAAATTATTTTTTAACCAAATAGTTGAAGTTTCAAGCCAGAAAGACCATCTTTTTAGAAGACAGTTGGAATTTCAACCCGAACAGTTGAATTTTGAACGAAAAGGTCACTTTCAACCAAGAAGGATTACTTTTCTACCAACAAAAAAATGAATTTTCAATCCAAAAGGATGGATTTCAATCTAACAGAATGAATTTTCTATCCAAAAATATACAAATGCTCAACGGAAAAGTTGAATTTTTTACCAAAAAAGATGAAATTCTAACAAGCAATACGTATTTTCAACCAAATAGTTGAATTTTCAACCAAAAAGATTAATTTTCTGTAAAAAAAAGAATTTTTAACAACAATTTTTTATCTTCAACCGCAAGAAATGAATTTGTAATAAATTAGTTCAACTTCAAACTAAGTAGTTTGATTTTCAGCAAAAAAATATCAGTTTTCAGCCAAGAAGATTAATTTTCTACAAAAAAAAAAATCTAACAAAATACAAATTTTTTTAAAATAAAAACGATCAATTTTCCACCAAAAATAGAATAGTTGAATTTTCGTTGAAAATTTTTTTTTTTAACAAAAACAGTCGAATTTTCAACAAAATAATTAAATTTTCAACTAAAGCTTTCGGGATTGGTTGCTTTAAGGAATCATGATCGTAGCTTCCGGCGCCTACAACTTCTCATAATAATAATATGTATAATAATTTAAACATTAATTAGAATAGTTAAATTTTTAGTTAAAAAAATTAATTTTCTATCACAAAACAGCCAATTATCAACGAAAAGTGTAATAATTGATATTTCATACAAAAAGATTTTTATTTTAAATCAAAAACAGTTTATTTCGAACAAAAAAGACGAATTGTCAATAGAATTTTCAAACAGAGAGATGAATTTTCAACTAAAATGATGAATCTTCAACCAAAAAAATGAATTTTCAACAAAAAGTTCAACTTTCAACCAACTCGTTAAATTTTCAACTAGAAGATTAATTTTCTTCCAAAAAAAACGAATTTTCAACCAAATACGTGAATTTTTAACCAAATAATTGAATTTTTAACTAAAAAAGATAAGTTTTCAAGCAAAAATGGAATATTTAATTTTTCAAGTAAAAAAATTAATTTTTAATCAAAAAAACGAAGTTACAACCAAAGATATAAATTTTCAGCTAAAATTTTGAATTTTCCACCAAAGAATGAATCTTCAACCAAAATAATAATTTTTTAAGATGGGAGTTCAACTTTCAAACAAGTAGTTGAATTTTCAACTAAAAAAGATAAATTTTTAACAAAAATTGCCGTACTTACATTTTCAGATGAAATTTTAACTAAAATGATGAATCTTCAACCAAAAAAATAAAAAATTGTTACAAAGAATTGAACTTCTTTGTAACAATTTTTTATTTTTCACCTCGTTAAATTTGCAACTAAAAAAGATGATTCTTTAACAAAATACATGATTTGTCAACCAAATAGTTGAATTTTTATTTAAAAAAGATAAATTTTCAAAATGAACACTAGAACTTTTAATCAAAAAAAGATAACTTTTCAAACCGAAATGGAATTATGGAATTTTCAATGAACAACATTAATTAAAAATAAATTAATTAAAAAAATGTTGCAATTCAAAATATTTTAGATAGGTACAATTTCGAAAAATGAACAATATTTCGAATGGAATGAAAAGGAACTTGTATCATTTTTGAATAAAAGCGTTTAAAATTGGATAATTTTAAATTGAAAAAAAATTTAAAACATAAGCTTTCAAAATTCAAAACCTTCAAACAAAAATTTTTTAATTTTGACAATTTCTTTAGGAAGAAGTTGAAATTGCCTCATTTATAATTCAAAGCGTTCAGAATTGAACAATTTTATTTTGAATTCGAAAATCTCGAAATAGAATGATTTCAGATTAAAATTTCAAAACAGGACAATTTTAAAACGTTAAAAATGGAATATTTTCCGATTAGAATTTTCAAAAATAGATCATTGAAAATTCAGAGGAATGAAAATTGTATTACTTCTAATTAAAAGCATTCAAAATTGAATAATTTTAAGTTAAAATTTTTGAATTTATTAAATTTAAATTCGAAACGATTAAAATTTGACAATTTGAAATTGAAAACTAAATTGAATATTTCAAAGAAAAGCTTCTGAAATTCTAGAAATCTTTAATAGATTGAAAAAAATTTATTTTCACCGTTTACAATGGAAAAATTTTCAATTCTGAATCTTTAAAATTGAATTATTCTAAAAAGATGTTCGAAATAAAAAGTAATTATAAATGGGAAATATTAAAAGATGAAAAAATGTATACACCAGAAACTTGAAACTTAAAACAAATCCGAACTTCACCTAAAAGTAAAAAAAAAATTAGTCGCGAAGTATTATGATATTAAAACTTTTTTGTACTTAAACCCTTAAAAATTTCTATTACTTCAAGTAAATTTAATCGTTTGGTTTAGAAATTAACAGTTTTTAAATTGTCAATTATACTTTTCGAAATTCAACCATTTCAATTTTAATCGCAAAATTTAAACTTACTTTAAGTAAATTTAAATCGTTTAGAAATAAATAATTTTTAAATTTTCAATTATACTTTTCGAAATTCAAACATTTCAATTTTAATCGCAAAATTTACACTTATGATATTGAAAAATTGAAAATTTAGCGTTTACCATGAAAATTCAGAATTCTAAAATTGAAACTATTAAAAATTAGAGATATTATTCAATTGTTCAATAGAAAAATTGTTTTTTTTTTAACTGAGTTTGAAATGTCGAACTTTTTGGAACATTTTTCAAATAAAAAATACTTCAATATTCAATGCCTGATTCTAAAATCTGTTCATTTTTAAAGCTTGAATTTGAGAAATTATTGTCTTAATTTTGCATTGCTTTGAATTTATTCTGGAGGTATTTAATTCAAAATTGTTTAATTAAAAATCCTTTAAACTGAAAAGTGTTCATCTTTCATTTTGATACTCTACGATTTCGAAGAATTTAAAAAACCAGAAAGTTTTGTCCGTTCAAAATTTAAACCAAACTATTTAGAATATTTCATTATAAAATTATTAAATTTGACACTGACTAAAATTGAATTGGTTCAATTTCGAAAAGTATAATTGACAATTTGAAAATTGTTAATTTCTAAACGATTAAATTTACTTAAAGTAATAGAAATTCTTAATGGTTTGAGCACAAAAAAGTTTTAATATAACAATTCTTCGAGACTAATTTTTGTTAGTCTTAAATGAAGTTCGGATTTGTTTAAGTTTCTGGAGTATACATTTTTTTAATATTTCCCATTTAAAATTACTTTTTGATTTGAACTTTTTTAAAGAATAATTCAATTTTATGGGTTTACAATTAAAAATTTTTTAATTCTGAACCGTGAAAATAATGGTGAATTTTTTTTTTTATTTTAGAAAAGTAGGTCTAATAAATTTTTCCGTTAAATCGTAATTTTTTTTAAATTTAATAAACATTTAGATTTCTATAATTTTAGAAGGTGTTACATTGGAATATTCAATTTAGTCTTCAATTTCAACTCATTCCTAATGAAATTGTCTAAATTTAACATTTCGGTTAGAAGGTTTTGAATTTTGAAAGCTTCTGTTTTAACTCTTTTTTTCAATTTAAAATCATTCATTAATTTTCAACGAAAAAAAAAACGAATTTGAAACAAAATAGTTAAATTTTCAACCAAAAAAATTAATGTTTAGCTAAAGGTTAAACTTTCTACCAAGTTTTTGAATTTGTGACCAAATAGTTGAATTTTCAACTGAAAATGATCATTTTTCCAAAAATGAAATAGTTACATTTTTAGTGAACAGAATTAATATTTTACCAAAAAAAGAAACAAATTTTTTAACAAAATAGTGAAATGTTCAACGAAAGGGATGAATTTTCAATCAAAGAGTTGCATTTCCAACCAAAAAAGATCAAATTTCTATCAAAAGAGATGAATTTTTAAATCAAAATGACGCAAATTTTAAACAAAAAAGTTGTATTTTCAACCAAGAAAGATTCTTCAATCAAGGAAGAAAGACAAATTTAACAAAATTCTTGAATGTTCAGGCCAAAAAGGCGAATTTTCTACAAAACAGTTGAATTTTCCACCGAAAATAGTTGGATTTTAATACAAAGAGATGAATTATCAACTAAAATCATGAATCTTCAACTGGAATAGTTAAGTTTTCAGATAAAAAATTTAATTTAAAAAAAAAAACGAACTACACCTCAAGAAATTATTTTTTTGTCTTTCTAAAAGTGTTTCCATAGATTATAGAAAATTTTGAATTACAGGGTGAAGAAAAATTCCATTTTTTTTGCATTGGGCTATAAATCTCTACGTTCAAACCATTTTTTAAATAAATAACCATATTTGAAGATTATTTAATTATTTAAAAAATTGGAAACAGTAGAGTAGTACGGAATTTTTCCTTCATGAAAAACAATTTTTTTTTCTTTCACTTAACATGAATGATGATTATAATTTCAATTCTTAAAATTATAGAAAATTTTTTTTTCCGGAGTTTTATTTAAATCCTGAATAGTTTAACGTTTAACTTTAAACTGTACACGTTATAATAGAACTTTTAAAGTTTACACTTGATCAACTTGTAATATTCCATTTTATTATTATTTAAATAAGTACATTTCAATTAATTAACCAAAAAATTAATTTTAATTATAAAAGCTAATAAATAAAATGTTTAATTTAACTTTAAAAGCGTTAAATAAATTATAATAGATAATTCTTTAGGTTAAACAAAAATTTCACTACACGCAATAGCATATTCTAGCTTTGAATTAAAATTTTACAGATTTTTTTTTACAATGTTGAGAATCCTTTGAAATCTTTAAAATATTTTTAAACATTCTCATAAAAATAATTTTTCAAAATAAAAAATCATTTTAATTTTCCTAGAAATTTTAGCAAAGTTTCATTCTTTTGAATTTTCTTGGAATGCTTCTAAATTTTTTGTTCGAAATCTTCAAAAATCTACATTCTGTTTTACATTTTTTGAAATCTTTTCAAGTTTTCAATTATTTTTTATCTTTTCAAACCTTCTAAATATCTCTTACACTTACTTATTTTTTTCTAAAATAATAATTGTTCAATTGTTATTTATTTAAATTTTTTTTTTTAATATTCTGTTCAAATTTATTTTTCAAAATAAAAAATCATAAAATTTTTTTACAGGAATCTTAAGAAAATTTTTTATTATTTTAAAAGCTTTCAAAATCCTTAAAAAGCTTGAAAATTTTAATTCAAAATTTTCAAAAATCTATACATAGTATGTTTTAAATCTTTTGAAATCTTTTCAGGTTTTTAAGTAAGTTTGAATCATTTCAAATTTTGTAAATATCTCAACTTACTCGATTTTTTTCTAAATTAATAATTTTTTAACTATTATATACATCAAAATTAAACAATTTCATTAACAAATAAAAAGTTTTTAAAAATAGAACAATAATAGTTAACATTACAACGTTCAAAGTTTAAGTTTAGCTCTGAAATTTTGACGATTTAAGGCTTTCTGTTTCAAACAATTCGTTTTAAAATCGTTTAGTGTTATATATTTAATTTATAATTAATCATTTCAAATAAACAGTCAAACATTTCTAACTATTGAAAAATTGTTCTTTTTCTTCGTTACAAATTTTGAAATTGAATGGGTTAAAAATGGAATATTTTTGACTGAAACAACGTTTGTATAGGATTTGAAATTTAATAAAAGCGTAGAATCTATTATTTTAAATTATTTTAAAATTGAACATAGCTTACAAAGTTTCAATCGAACGTTCAAATTTGTTTCAATTTTTAACGTTAAAATCTGTAAATTGTTTAATTTTGGACAGATTCACAATCGTCCTATAAAATCAATAAATTATTGTTTAATTTCAAATACTCGAACTACAGTTCAGTTTTAAAAATCATTAATTAATTTATATTTACAGTTGATCAACTTAAAAGCTTTTTGTGTCAATACATTGCAATTTCAAATTTTTAAATTCTTTTAATCGAAAATGTACCTATAAAAATAAAGACCTAAAAGGGAAATTTTGGATGGTAAAAGATTTTTGAATTAATTGAAACTGAATGATTTCATAATTGAAAAAAGTCAACAATTGAACTTAAAAATTAAAAAAAAAAGTTAAAATCAAATTTCCCGGTCCAGCGGTCACCCTGGAATTGCATATTTGTTTTTAAAGACAAAGATAATACATTTTTAACACTGTGATTTCTCTAAATTCGAATTTCAATAAAAAAATATCGATTGCGAGGCAGAATGTAGATATTAATTCGTCAATTCTATTTAAGTAAACATTTTTGTTAAAAGCAATAACTAAATAGTTCGTGAATGCATCCACTGTATAATATATTTACGAAAAAATAACGTAATGAATTACAAAGACGTAGCCAATCGAATACTTTATCACTAAAGACTTTATAACTTTTTGACGTTTAATTAAACGTCTTATTTACTATCCTTATATTACATTTTCCTCGTTTAAAATCAAATCTTTTCATAGACAGCGATTAATTAAATACTAGATAATTAACTATTAATATAATGTAATTATAATATAATTAATAATTATCTAAATATCGATCTAAACTCTGAAGGCGTTGTTTTTTTTAACTAATTCGTTAATATTTAAAAGCCTCTTTCCGAAAGGTATTCGACTTAATGGTATAATATTATTTCAAAAATATATAATAAAAAAAGTAAACTATATAATATATTTTAACGGCCTACTGAAATACAAAAAAACGTGTTGTCTAATTGTCAACTTTTACACAAGAGGAATTTTTTTTTTGTAACATCAAAACGATTATACTATTAATTAATGACCACTCATACTTACTACAAAATTAAGTCGATAAATGTCTGAGATTATAACATTTTAGTTCTTATAACGATTATTCAGATTCAACATGAAAATAAAATTCGTCATTACTTCACATAAAACAAACTGAATTGCACTTAAATTAATTTTAATTGCACTTTACTGCGTTCTTTTTTCATTATTACCAGTAAAATAAACTATAGTCTTTCAGTTACAGTCTTATACGCTCGATTTCGAAACTTCCTGTAATGCAAACCAGCGCAGTTCCAAATCCGCATCTGCCTGAAAAAAAGTTTAGAGTTTAGTTAAAATGCTTAATTTTTCGGTATAATATTTGCCAATTTGTTTCACATATTACGTAACATTAAAAGGGGGGGGGGGTATTTTTACCCGATTACGTAAAATTGGTAATTTATGAATTTTCTGCACCATCAACTTTGTATATCAAAATTTCGAAATAAATAATTTTACTTCATCATAAAATTTATTTCTAATTGTTTCTAAACATTATTGATAGAAGAGAAAATTTTAATTGTAAATAATTGTTTAATAAGGGAAATTAATTCTGTTCTTAACATTTCTCTACCACACTATAATTTGTAAACTTTCTTACATTTTCAAAGAGTTAAGAAAAATTAAATTATGGGCAAAAACTGATTTTGAATTGAAAAAAAAAATTAGAAGCTTTTTAATAATTATTAAAGATTTGAGGAGATTACACTTTTTTGAACATTTCTGGAAATATTTTGAACGGTTTAGGTTTTATTTTAAAAGAACAATTTTAAGTTTTGAAGATTTCAAAATTGAGACAATTTTCTTAATTTTTTATGATTTAAGTCTTGTAAGTAAACTGAATTTTGCACGTTGTCAAGAGAATTAAAACAATGTTCACGAGATGCATAGGAAATTTTTTAATCATTGTTTTGTAATGAATTCTAAGAGAAAATTGAAAAAAATGAAAAAAAATTTTAAATTATTTCCTACAATTTTAAAAAAAAGTGTAAAAGATTTTAGAACAAAATTTTGCCATATTACATAATTTTAGAACAAATTGAGTAAGTTGAGGAGATATTCAGAAGTTTTGAAACTATTGAAAAATAATTAAAACTTGTAAAGATTTTTTAAGAATTTTGTAAGGTTTCACGAAAATGAAAAAAAATGTTAGGCTCCTAGGAAAAATTAAAATAATTTTTTATTTTGAAAAATTAATTTTAAGAGATTATTTAAAAATATTTCAAAACATTTCAAGAGATTAAAAAAATTGTCAAAGAAGAATCTGAAAGATTTATGGGTGATTTTTTTTATTTTGCAGGATTTAAAAAAAAAATCAGGCAAAATGTAAATGATTTTTAAAGATTAGAAGGTTTAGAAGGTCTGACAAGATTAAAAAAAGGATTTTCTTAATATTTGTGTTAAAACTTTAATGACTTTTTATTTAAAAAAAATGTTCTTGAGATGCATGGGAAATTTTTAAATGATTGTTTTGTAATGAATTCTAAGAGAAAATTGAAAAAAATTACAAATTTTTAAAAATTATTTCCTAAAATTTTTAAAAAGAGTGTACCAGATTTTAAAGCAAAATTTTGCAATTTTGCCATATTGCATAATTTTAGAAAAAAATTGGTTACGTTGAGGAGATATTCAGAAGTTTTGAAACGATTTAAAAATAATTAAAACTTGTAAAGATCTTTTAATAATTTTGTAAGGTTTCACAAACATGAAAAAAAATTGTTAGATTCCTAAGAAAAATTAAAATAATTTTTTATTTTGAAAAATTAATTTAAAGAGATTATTTAAAAAGATTTCAAAAATTGTCAAAGAAGAATCTGAAAGATTTATGGGTGAGTTTTTTTATTTTGCAGAATTTAAAAAAAATCAGAAAATTTTTTTCTCATTTTTAAAGATTAGAAGGTTTAGAAGATCTGACAAGATTAAAAAAAGGATTTTCTTAATATTTGTGTGAAAACTTTAATGGCTTTTTTAACATATCAAATGATTTCCTAAAATTTCGAAAAAGTATAGAAGATTTTAAAGCAAAATGTTTCAATTTGGTAAGATTAAAAAATAAAAAAAAAAATAGAGTAAATTCAAGAAATATTTAGAAGAATTGAAGAGATTCAAAAAAAATTTTTCACTTTAAAATAATTTTAGATATGTCGATTCTTGAAGATTTGAAAAATAAACTTTAGAAGCTTTAAAAGAATTTCGAAAGGTTTCCAGAGAATAAACAAATTTTCTTAAAATTCCTAGGAAATTTTAAAAGATTATAAGTCAATTTTTTTTACATTTTGAATGATTTTTTCAAATTTTAAGAAAATTCGAGTCAGTTCAAAAGATTTTTAGGAATTTTCAGACGATTTAAATAGATTAGAAATGTTTAAAAACTTGGAAACATTTCCCAAAATTTATCAAATATTTCTTGATTTCTTCCAAACTTCTAAATGTCCTAAAAATCTTTTTAAAAGACTCGAATTTTTCCTAATATTTTGTAAAATCCTATGAAATAAAATAAAAATTCTTTAAAATTTTCTAAATTCTTTTTTGACACATCTGAAATATTCAAAAATCTTTGTTAATTTTCTCAAGAATCTTATAAAAATTATATTTACATACATTTAAAAACAAACTGATAATACTTATTTTCTTGTTCTAAATCTCAGAATTTGATTTCAGCTCAAATGTAAGTGTTCAAAAACTGTTAAGAAATAGTTATTTGAAATTTTTATACTGTATTATTAGTATAATTTTGTATTCTTTATGGTACTGAAAAAAAGTTTTAAATTGGTTGAATTTCAATTAGTACTTACATTAAGTAACTTCAGTATTTGTATGACTAAAATAATATTGAAAAAGCATTCAGTGTTAAATCAAAACCAAATAACCAAATAGTATGCTAAATTTTGAACTAAAAAACTATGCAATTCATTCTTTACAATTCATAATATAATCAAGGTATAATATATAATATATATATAATATAATCCATCTACTCGAATCCTAGCAAAAAAATTCCCTGACTATGTATACAGCTTCGCGAGTTTATTATAAATAATGTTTTTTTTTTCAATTTGTAGTGATTCAATGAATATGTTTAGTTTAGAAAGCTTTGACAAATTATGTTACAACATATTTTAAAATATAATAGCACCATCGATTAATGAAATAATTAAATAATACTAAAAGCATAATTCAATTCATCCAATTATTAAAATTCAGTGCATATTTAGATCAACTTAATGGGGGTACTAAATTAAATTCAATATAAACCCCTTCAAATTCCTAACTTTTTAAGTAACAATATTGCATTTTCAATAAGAGAGATGAATCTTCAACCAAAAAGAATAATTTTCTACCAAAAAAGACGATTTTTTAACAAAAGAGACATGAATTTTCAACCAAATGGTTGAATTTTCAATTTAAAAAGCTCAATTTTCGACAAAATAGTTGAATTATGAACTATAAACGATAAGTTTTCAACCAAACATAAAACCGATACATTTTCAGTTGAAAAAATTAATTTTCTACACAACAAATTTCAACCAAAGTGATGAATTTTAAACTGAAATTAAGAATCTTCAACTGGAATATACGAATTTTAAACAAAAATGTAAATTTTTAACAAAAGAGTTTACTTTTAACCAAGTAGTTTTATTTTCAAACAAAAAGATAAATTTTTAAACAAGAAGATTAATTTTGAATCAAGAAGATTAAAATTATATCAAAACGACGATTTGTCAACGAATTATACGAATTTTCAAAGAAATAGTGGAATTTTAAACTAAAAAAGATCAATTTTCAACCGAACATGAAATAGCTAAATTTTCCGTTTTTTTTCTCCAAAAAATAAGATTTGTCAACAAAATACATCAATTTTCAACTAAAAAAGATAAATTGTCAGTCAAAAATTGAATACTTACATTTTCAGTTAAAAAAAATTAATTTTCAAACAGAGACGAATTTTCAAGTAAAATGATGGAATATTCAGTTGTAACAGTTACATTTTGAGTTGAAAAAAAATTTCAGCCAAAAAAATACTAATTTTCAAATAAATATTAACATTTTCAAATATAGTGATGAATTTTGAACTAAAATGATGAATCTTCAACTGGAATAGTTGAATTTTAAACCAAAAAGATTAATTTTCAACTAAAATGATGAATCTTTAACTAGAATAATTGAATTGTTAACCAAAAAGTCGAATTTTCAACAAAATACATAAATTTTCAGTTAAAAAAAAAAATTGTCAACGAAAAATTGAATAGTTAAATTTTAGGTTCAAAAAATTAATTTTTAACCAATGAGATGAATTTTCATTTAAAATGATCGAATATTCAATTGGAATAATTACATCATCAGTTTAAAAAAAAATTATTTTCATTAAAAAAAATACTAATTAAAAAAAAATAGTTAGATTTTCAAACAAAGTTATTAATTTTTAACTAAAATGATGAATCTTCAACAGGAATAGTTGAATTTTAAACAAAAAAGATGAATTTTCAACTAAAATGATGAATCTTCAACTAGAATAGTTGAATTTTAAACCAAAAAAATGAATTTTCAACTAAAATTATGAATCTTCAACTGGAATAGTTGAATTTTAAACAAGACGAATTTTCAACAAAAACATACATTTTTTATTAAAAAAGGTAGATTGTTAACCAAAAATGGAATAGTTCAATTTTCAGTTCAACAAATTTAATTCAAAAAGAATACTGATTTAAAAAAATAGTTAGATTTTCAGTGATGAATTTAAAAAAAAAATATTTTTCAACAAAATACACGAATTTTTAACTAAAAAAGATTAATTGTCAGTAAGCAATTGAATAGTTAAGTTTTCACATAGAAAAATTAATTTTCAACGAAAGAGAAGAATTTTTAACCACAATGATGGAATATTAAATTGGAATAATTACATTTTCAGTTAAAAAATATAATTTTCAGTAAAAAAAAACTAATTTTCAAAAAAATAGTTACACTTTCAAACAAAGTGATGAATTTTCAACTAAAATGATGAATATTCAACTAAAATAACTGAATTTTCAACCAAAAAGATGAATTTTCAACCATGAATATTAATTTCTACCGAAAAGGACGAATCCTCAACTAAAAAAGATAAATTGTCAACCAAAAACTGAATAATAAAATTTTCAGTTGAAAAAATAAATATTCAACCAAAGAAAAGAATTTTCAATTAAAATGATGGAATATTCAATTGGAATAATTACATTTTCAGTTCAAAAACATAATTTGTAGCAAAAAAAGAATGAACCTTTAACTATAATAATTGAATTTTCGACCAAAAATATCAATTTTCAACCAAGAAGATTAATTCCTATCAAGAAGTCGAATATACAACAAAGAAAGATAACTGTTCAACCAAAAATTGAATAGTTAAATTTTTAGCTAAAAAAAATTAATGTTCAATCAAAGAGATGAATTTTTAACTAAAATGATGGAATATTCAACCGAAATAGTTCATATTCTGTTTAAAAAAATTAGTATTCAACGAAAAAAAAAAAAATTTTAAGAAAGGAGTTAGACTTTCAATCAAGTAATTAGATTTTCATTAAAAAAAGATGAATTCGGAACGAAAAATGTAGTACTTGATATGTCAACCAAAAAACTTTTAATTTTTAATCAAAAACAGTTGAATTCAACCAAATAAGGTGACTTTTGAACATGAGTTGAATTTTCAACTAAGAAAAATGTTTCAGTCACAAGAGAAAAAAAAATTGCAAACTGTTGAATTTTCAAGCAAAAAGATTAATTTTTAACCAAATAGTTGAATGTTTTTAACAAACTGCATGAATTTTCAACTATAAACGATCAATTTTCAGCCAAACATACAATAGTTAAATTTTCAGTTAAAAAAATGAATTTCAAACAAACAAAAAAAACGAATTTTCAAAAAATAGTAGAGTACAATAATATAAAGCTACTTTTACAAATGAAGAATAATTGATATTCAATTTTATATTGCAATAAAAAAAAATCAAGCGCACTCTCGAACAATTTCCCCGACTTTAAAAAAAAATTCCCTGACATTTCGAGGTTTTCCAGGTAGGGTAGACACCCTGATAATATGATGAATAATTTAAGATTTCTTTAAATTGAGTTTACATAGTTTACCTCAATTTTATTTTAAGAAATCTTTCTTTTTATTTAAATTTTTTTTAAATAATGTAGTGAATTTTAGCATTTTTTTATAAATGTATTTAAATATTTTGGATTGTTTTCTTTTCCTAATTGGAAAATTTAATAATGAAATTAGATTGGTTTTGAATCACCCACAAATATAATAATGAGATTATAAACAAACCTATCCCATTTGGAACAGCTGCCTCAGATCCTCCAGCGTCAGCTTCGTAGAAGTGAGACTGATTCCATTCAAAATATCATCAGCTAGTTTTAGTTTTCGATCTTGAAGATCTTTGACTCTTTCCTCAATAGTGTCCTTGCATAAAAATCTAAAAAAGGAAGGAAAGCAAATTTTCAACTTCTATCCCAATTCACTTCTGTTATTAAACTTTAAACTTTTAATTGAAGAATAAAAAACGAAAGGTATAATCTCAAAAACTTACTTGTAGATTTTTACTTTTTTTTCCTGTCCGTATCGATATATACGGTCTTGTGCTTGCTTCTCAAGCTGTGGATTCCAGTGATTGTCAACCATAATTAAATGGTTTGCACCGAATAAATTTAGGCCTTGACCGCCTGCTGTCAGCGAGAGCAAGAGAATTTTCAAACAATCTTTCTGGTCGTTGAACCGATCAACAATTGCCTTAAAAAAAAAGAGAAATAAGATTTTTTTAAGCCCCTGGCAGGACTCGAACTTTCTTCAGAGGTCGAAAATAGTGTAAATAGTGTATAGTCCGAAATAAAATAGTGTGAGATCAGGGTGGCGATTCGGCGGACGATTTCAAATTCCCGGTCATTTCCCGGTTTTCCCCGGTCAAGTTTTTCAATTTTCCCGGTCAACTCAAAGTAACATATTTATATTTGCCGCAAAACGCAAACATTTATTTTAATTCATGAAGTTCGTTCTAAACATCTTTTAACACAACAGAGCAAAACGTTGAAAAATAAATGAATTTTGAAAACAATACTTAAATTTTTCACTTAAAAATATCAATTTTTTACAAAAAAAAAATGGAATAGTTAAACTTTCAGTTGAAACAATTAATTTTCAACAAAAAAAACGGATTTTCAATAAAATAGTTCAATTTTCAACCAAAGTGATGAATTTTCAAATCACATTATGAATCTTTATCTGGAATAGTTAAATTTTAAACCAAAAAGATAAATCTCCAACTAAAATGATGAATATTTAACTGGAATACTCGAATTTTCAACCAAAAAGACGAATTTTTAAAGAAGATTACATTTTAAATAAAAAGATTAATTTTCTACCCAAAAATACAATTTTTTAACCAAATACATTAACTTTTAAAGAAAGGTTTGAAGTTTTAATAAAAGAAGACAAATTTTCAACCAAATAGTTAAATTTTTAACTGAAAAAATAATAATTTTCAATCGAAAATGGAATAGTAACATTTTTAGTTTAAAAAATTATTTGTAAACCAAACATAAGAGTTGTCAACTAAAACAATGAATCTTTAACTGAAATAGTTCAATTTTCAAACCCAAAAATTAATTTTTACTAAAAAAAGATAAATTGTCAACCAAAACTTTAATAATTAAATTTCAAGTTAAAAAAATTAATGTTTAACCAAACAGATGAATTTTTAACAACAGCTATGGAATTTTCAATTGGAATAAGTTAAATTTTCAGTTAAAAAAATTAGTTTCAATACAAAAAAACTAAATTTGAACAACAGCAAAAACTAACTTTCGAAATAATAGTTACATTTTCAAACAAAGTGATGAATTTTCAAATAAAATTGTAAATATTTAACTGCAATAGTTGAATTTCAAACCAGAAAGATGAATTTTTAACTGAAATGATGAATCATTAACTAGAATAATTGAATTTTTGACCAAAAAGATTAATTTTCAACCAAGAAGATTAATTTCTACCAAAAAAGACGAATTTCCAACTAACAAAGATAATTTTTCAACCAAAAATTGAATAATCAAATTGTTAGTCAAAAATGAATGTTCAACCAAAGACATGAATTTTGAACTAAAATTATGAAATATTCAACTGGATTAATAGTTACATTTTCAGTTGAAAAAAAAATAATTTTCAACCAAAAAACATCCAAAGAAAAAACAAATTTTCAATCAAACAGCTCATTTTTCAACCAAAGAAATGAATTTTTAATTAAAACGATGAATTTTCAACCAAAAAAAATAATTAATTTTTAACAAAAGAGCTTAACTTTCAACCAAATAATTTTATTTCAAACCTAAAAGATGAATTTTCAACTAAAATAATAAACATTTGACTGGAATACTTGAATTTTTAACCGAAAAGAAGAATTTTCAAACAAGAAGATTAACTTTCAAAGAAAAATAAGATAATTTTTTACCAACAAAAAAATCGATTTTTTAACAAAATACATGAATTTTCATCGGAATAGTTAAATTTTCAATTAAAAAGACAAATTTTTATCCAAATTGTGGAATTCCGAACTTGAAAATTTTAATTTTCAACTCAGAATGGAACAGTTAAATTTTCGTTTAAAGAAATTAATTTTCAACCAAACTGGTGAATTTTAAAATAAAATGATGAATCGTCAACTGAAATAATGAATCTTTAACTGGAATAGTTTAATTTTATGCCAAAAAGATTAATTTTCAACCATAAAGTTTAATTGTCTACAAAAATAGATGAATTTTCCACAAAGTACATACATTTTCAAACAAATAGTTTAATTATTAAATGAAAAAAAGATCAATTAATTCTTAACAAAAGTTTAACTTTTAACCCAGTAGTTGAATTTCTAACTAAAAAACGAGGAATTCGCAACGTACAATGTAAAAAAAAATTTCTATTATAATTCAGAAATATTTCTTCTTTGAAATTCTACTTCTGCTCTGAAAAATGCTTGAAATACTTTTATTACCTAAAATTTAGAAGAGGAAACTTTCAAATTGTGACGAATTCTGACTTGAAAGAGGGATTTTTAAAAATTCCTTTTTTCTCAATCCGAATTATAATTCCTCTAAAAAATTCCCATTCAATGTAAAACATTCCCTGTTCCAAGTGAAATTATATTTCTTGAATTTTGCTATGATCAGAAGTAAATTCCCGGTTTTTAAATTAAATTCCCGGTCATTTCCCGGTCAACAAAATTCCAGGTCATTTCCCGGTTTCCCGGTCAATTCGCCACCCTGGAGATGGAAAACTAACTTAACTTTTTAAGCCAAATTTCCAGCTTTCTAGCCTAATATTTTAATATCATTAAAAATTAAATTCAATGTTTATTTAAAATGTTATTCTTAAATCTATAAATTATCAAAAGTCCTATTTATTCCTTTCTCGTTTTCACTTTAATGTGAACTGAACTAATAGAACAATAAAATAATAAAATTTTCAGTTGAAAAAATAAATATTCAACCAAAGAGAACAATTTTCAACTAAAATGATGGAATATTCAGTTGGAATAATTACATTTTCAGTTAAAAAACATAATTTGTAGCAAAAAAACCAACTAATTTTCAAAATAAATAGTTAGACTTTCAAAAAAAAATGATGAATTTTCAACTAAAATGATGAACATTTAACTATAATAATTGAATTTTCGACCAGAAATATCAATTTTCAACCAAGAAGATTAATTCCTATCAAGAAGTCGAATTTACAACTAAGAAAGATAACTGTTCAACCAAAAATTGAATAGTTAAATTTTTAGTTAAAAAAATTAATGTTCAATCAACGAGATGAATTTTTAACTAAAATGATGGAATATTCAACTGGAATAGTTACATATTCTGTTTAAA
Organism: Andricus curvator; assembly: GCA_932195095.1. Lineage (NCBI taxonomy): Eukaryota > Metazoa > Arthropoda > Insecta > Hymenoptera > Cynipidae > Andricus > Andricus curvator. The sequence continues at coordinate 130,014 of CAKNYM010049290.1, read as the reverse complement.
AAAATTAGTGAACTACTATTACTATTACTGAACTAATAGAACCTAATAAGCAAATTCAATTATTTTTAGTTAAGAATTCTTTTTTTTTTTTTTTTTTTTGATAAAAATGTTATAATTTGGTTAAAAATGGAATTATTTTATTGCAAATTTAACAATTTTGTTAAACTCATACCTCTGGTTTGAAAATTCAACTATTTTGTTGAGCATTCATCTTTTTGGTTTGAAAATTCATCTCTTTCTGTCAAAATTTCACCTTTTTTGGTTAAAAATGCAACTGTCTGGTTAAAAATTAATCTGTTTCGGTTTAAAGTTAACTTTTTTGTTGAAATTTTCACTATTTTGTAGAAAATTTAACTATTTGGTTGAATATTAATGTATTTTCTTGAAAATTCGTCTTTTTTAGTAGAAAAGCCATTTTGTTGTTGTTAAAAATTTGCAAATTGATCTGTTTTAGTTGAGGAATCGAGTATTTTGTTGAAAATTAATTTATGATTCTACAGTCTGTTTTTTATTTGAAATAAAAATCTCTTTTTGTTTAAATAACAGTTATTACATTTTTCGTTGAAAATTCAATCCCTTGGTTGAAAGTTGAACTACTTTCTTAAAAGATCTTTTTTTTTGTTAAAGATACATAATTTTAATTGAAAATTCGTTTTTTATTGTTGATAAAAATGCAACGGTTTGGTTGAAAATTAATCCGCTTTGGTACAATCCAACTGTTTTTTTTATTTTAAATATCAGCTATTAAATTTTTCGTTGAAAATTCATCATTTCAGGTTGAAAATTCAATACCATGGTTGAAAGTTGAACTACTTTCTTAAAAGTTAATTTTATTTTTGGTTCAAGATAAATAAGTTTAGATGAAAATTAATTTTTGTTTGTTTGAAAATCCATATTTACGGACTGAAAATTCAAATGTTTTGTAAGAAAGTCGTATTTTTTTATTAAAAATGAATTCTCCTAAATGATAATTCAACTACATAAAAATTGATCTATTTTAGTTTAAAAATTCAACTATTTAGTTTAAAAAATTTAGAAACAAAAAAATATAAACTAAAAATTAATCACATAAAATTTGGACTAACATCACATCCATTGCTCAAACTATTTAGTTGATAATTTATGTAATTTGTTTAAAATTCGTCTTTGTTGGTAGAAATTCAACTATTTAGTTAAAAATGTACGTATTTGGTTGAAATTTGGTATTTCCTGGTAGAAAATTAATATTTTTGTTTGAAAATTCAACTATTTGTTTGAAAATTTATTTATTTTGTTGAGAATTCATCTGTTTTGCAGAAAACTCATATTTTTGTTCAAAAATGCAACTGTCTGATTAAACATTAATCTCTTTCGCTTTAAAATTAACTTTTTCGTTAAAAATGCAACTGTTTTGTAGAAAATTCATATTTTCGGCTCAAACATTCAATAATTTGATAGAAAATTTAATTATTTTCTTAAAAATGTATTTTGTTGAAAATTCGTCTTTTTGGTAGAAAATATAAATTTTTTGGTTAATTTGAAACGATTTGTTGAAAACTAATCTGTTTTAGTTAAGGATCTTTTTGTTGAAATATCAACTATTACCTTTTTCGTTAAAAATGTATCTTTTTATTTAGAAAACTCAATTCCTTGGTTGAAAGTTGAACTACTTCCTTACAATTTCAATTTTTTTTTTTTTTTTTTTGAAGATGCACACTTTTAGTAGATTTTTTTTGGTTAATAATTTTTTTTACTCAAATTCCAACTATTTTCTTGAAAGTTCAATCGACTGGATGAAAATTAACTTTTTTGTTGAAAATTAATATTTTCGTGTTGAAAATTCAACTGTTTTGTATAAAATGCGTCTTTTTATTGAAAATTAATTCTCATAAATTAAAATTGAACCACGGAAAAATGGATCTTTTTTAGATTAAAAATTCAGAAATTTAGTTAATTATTTTTAGAAACGAAAAAAATATAAACTAAAGGCTAATCAAATAAAATTTGGTCTAACATCACGTCTATTTTTCAAACAATTTAGTTGAAAATTTATGTAATTTGTTAAAAATTCGTCTTTTTTGGTAGAAAATTAATATTCTTGGTTGAAATTCAACTATTTTGTTAAAAATGTATGAATCTTGTTGAAAATTTGTCTTTCCTGATAGAAAATTAATCTTCTTGGTTGAAAATTCAACTATTTAGTTAAAAAATTATGTATTTTGTTGAGAATTCGTCTCTTTCTGTAGAAATTTCACATTTTTTGGTTAAAAATGGAACTGCATGGTTAAATATTAATCGGGTTCGGTTTAAAAGTAACTTTTGTGTTGAAAATTCAAGTGTTTTGTAGAAAAATCGTATTAAAATTTATTTTATATTTAAAAACTGATCTTTTTTAGTTTTAAAATTCAACATTTTTGGTAGAAAATTCAACTATTTGGTTTTTAATGAAAAATTAAAATCTTTTTTAGTCAAAATATGAAATATCATAATTATTGTTATGAACTCATCTTTTTTGGTTGGAAATTCAACTACTGGGCTAAAAGTTGAAACACTTTGTTAAAAATATATTTTTTTGGTTGAAGATACATAATTTTATTTGAAAGTTCAAGTACTTAGCTAAAAGTTAAACTACATTGTTAAAAATGCATTTTTTGTTGCAAATTCATAATTTTAGTTCAGCATTCAACTATTTTGGTAGAAAATTTACCTGTTTTGTTGAAAATTCATCTTTTTAATTAAAAATTAATTAATTTTGTTGAAAATTCGACTGTTTTGTATAAAATTTGTCTTTTTGGCTTGAAAATTCAACAAATTCGTTGACAAATCATCTCTTTGTTTGAAAATTCCTCTTTTCTAGTAGAAAATTAATCTTTTTCGTTGAAACTTCAACTCTTTTGTAGAAAACTCATCTTTCTAGTTAAAAATGCAACTGTTTGTTTAAGAATGAATCTTTTTGATTGAAAATTCAACTAATATTGGTTAAAAGTTGACCTACTTTGTTAAACAATCGTTTTTTTAGTTAAAGATTCATGATTTTAGTTCAAAATTCTTCTTTTTGGTTGGAAATTCGTCTTTTCTGGTAGAAAATAAATATTTTTGGTTGAAAATTTAACTGGTTTGTAGAAAACTCATCTTCTTGGTTAAAAATGCAACTGTTTATTTGAAAATAATTCTGTTTTGATTAAGCATTTAACTATTTTGTTGGAAATTCGTCCTTTTTGGTTAAACTGAACTGTTTTTGAATAAAAAGGAAAATATTTTCTTGGTATCTTGTGATTCGTTGAGATGGCGGGCATATTATTTTAGCCAATTAGCGAAGAAGTCTAAAAATATTTGTCAAGAAAAAGTAAAGAAATAGTAGCATTAGCGGACAATTGCGAGAAAAACAATTGTCATTTTTTTGAAATATTAGCAGGTTGGCGATTCGGCCTACGATTTCGAATTCCCGGTCATTTCCCGGTTTTTCCCGGTCAAGTTTTTCAATTTTCCCGGTCAACTAAACATCCTTTAACACAACAGAGCAAAACATTGCAAAATAAATGAATTTTGAAAAAAAACTTGAATTTTCCTCTAAAAAATGTCAATTCTTTATAAATTATGGAATGGTTAAACTTTCAGTTGAAAAAATTAATTTTCAACAAAAAAAAAAAAACGGATTTTCAACAAATTAGTTCAATTTTCAACCAAACTGATGAATTTTCAAATAAAATTATGAATCTTCAAGTGGAAAAGTTGAATTTTAAACCAAGAAGATGAATTTTCAACTAAACTTATGAATATTTAACTGGAACACTTGAATTTTCAACCTAAAATATGAATCTTTAAACAAGAAGATTAATTTTTAAATAAAAAGATTAATTTTCTAACAAAAAATACAATTTTTCAACAAAATACATGAATTTTTAATTAAAGAAGACAAATTTTTAACCAAATAGTTGAATTTTGAACTAAAAAAATAATAATTTTCAACCGAAAATGGAATAGTAACATTTTTAGTTAATAACAAAATAATTTTTAATAAAACATAAGAGTTTTCAACTAAAACAAAGAATCTTTAATCGAAATAGTTGAATTTTCAAGCAAAAAAAAATTAATTTTCACTAAAAAAGATAAATTGTCAACCAAAACTTCAATAATTAAATTTCAAGTTAAAAAAATAATCTTCTATCAAACAGATGAATTTCCAACTGAAATAAGTTAAATTCTCAGTTAAAAAATTACTTTCAACAAAAAATTACCTTTCAAACAAATAATTACATTTTTAAACAACGTGATGAATTTTCAAATAAAGTTGTGAATATTTAATAGGAATAGTTGAATTTTAAACGAGATAGGTGATTTTTTTACTGAAATGATGAATCTTTAACTATAGTAATTGAATTCTGACCAAAGAGATTAATTTCCAACCAAGAAGATTAACTTCTACCAAAAAAGACGAATTTTCAACTAAAAAGATAATTTTTTAACCAAAAATTGAATAATTAAATTTTAATTCGAAAAATAAATGTTCATCCAAAGAGATGAATTTTCAACTAAAATTATTAAATATTCAACTGGTACAATAGTTACATTTTCAGCTGGAAAAAAAATAATTTTCAACCAAAGAAATGAATTTTTAATTAAAACGATGAACCTTCAACCAAAAAAAAAATAATTTATTTAACAAAAGAGTTTAACTTTTAACCAAATTATTTTATTTCCAACCTAAAAGATGAAGTTTCAACTAAAATGATAAATATTTTACTGGAATACTTGAATTTTCAACCGAAAAGAAGAATTTTTAAACAAGAAGATTAGCTTTCAAATAAAAAGATAATTTTCTACAAAAAAAATCGATTTTTTAACAAAAGATCAATTTTCAACCAAAAATGGAACAGATAAATTTTCAGTTAAAGAAATTAATTGTTAACCAAACTGATGAATTTTCAAATAAAATGATGAATCTCCAACTGGAATAGTTGAGTTTTATGCCAAAAAGATGAAATTTCAAACACAAACATTAATTTCTTATAAAAAAAGACGAATTTTCCACAAACTACATAAATTTTCAAACAGTTTGATTTTTAAATGCAGAATATCAATTTTCAACCCAATAATTGAATTTTCACCAAAAAGAAAAATATAAATTTATTTTTAACAAAGTAGTTACATTTTCAACCAGAGATGAATTTTAAATTAAAATGGTGGATCTTCAACCAAAAAAATCAATTTTTAACAAAAGTAGTTTTTTAACCAAGTAGTAACAATGTAAAAAAATGTTCTATTATAATTTAGAAAGATTTCTACTTTGAAATACTACTTCTACTCTAAAAACTGCTTGAAGTACTTTTTTTTTTTTAATTTGGAAGATGTGACTATTAATTTGTGATGAATTCTGACTTGGAACAGGGGGGTTTAAACTCCTTTCTTCTAAATCCGAATTATAATTCTTTGAAAAAATTCCCGTTCCATGTAAAAAATTCCCTGTTCCAAGTGAAATTATATTTCTTTGTCGAAACTCCCTTTCCTGGAATAAAAACGCTAATTATTTTCTAAAATTCCCTGTTCCAAGTCAGATAAATGAGGAGTAAGCGAATAAAACGTGATAAATCCATTTTTGGAAAAAAAAATGATTGTTTCTATATATTCGGGCTATCATCAATTCGATTATCAAACTTAAGTCACCGAAAAAAATCAAACAGAGTAACAAATTTGCAAAAGGTTTTTCTTATATTGGAAAAAAATAAAAATTCTTTCTCTCATGAAGTATAGATATATTAAAAAATTTTCAGAATCAGACTCAAAGAACGTTACATTCTTTAAATCGTATGATAAGCTCTCTTTTTAATTAATAAAAAGCAAGCCGTCATTTTTTGGGGTTTGCGGTCATTTCTGGTTGAAACAAATTTTCTAAATTGACCAAAATTATTAAAATAATGAAAACTTGAATTTTTGTACGATCAGAAGTAAATTCCCGGTTTTTAATTAAATTCCCGGTCATTTCCCGGCCAATAAAATTCCCGGCCATTTCCCGGTCAAGTCGCCACCCTGATTAGAAAAATAGTGTCATCGTTCAAAAAAAGTATCAAAATTAGCTGTAAATAAAAAACTTACTTGTCGGTCTGACACCTTTACTTGTCCAGTGAACATGGCGTAACGCGATTCTCCTGCCAGTTTTAAGTGATCCTTGATTAGCTCCAACATACAAGTCCATTGGGAGACAATAATAACCTTATCTCCAGTAGGCATGATCGCATTTACTGTTTCCATGATAGCTTTCATCTGAAAAATATAGAAATGTGAACTTAAAATATAATCGAAAAATGAATTTCACTATTGATCTTAATAATATCTCAGAAGCAGGTCTACTTGAGACATTTTAAGGTAATTTTGAAAGTTTCAACCTTAAATTATTATTTTGGTAACATTTTAACAGGGTGCCCGCAAAACTTCATTTTCAAAATTCCCTGACTTTTCCGTCAATAATTTTTCATTTGCCCTGACCATTAATATTTAAAGGCCAAAACTCTAGTATTGTAAAATTCTTAATATAGAATCTTTTATAATAGGAATAAGAGAATTTTAAATTTATTATTTTTAGAAATGCTAGAGCTTCATTTACTCGAAAAAAGTGACCTATTGTAACCGAAAAAATGACTTGAATTTGAAACAATTCAAAAGAATTCGATGAAATCCAATTATTAAAAAGCGCATTGCGCCAAAAAATATTTTAATTTTTAATAAAAAAACTGTTAAATCAAACCAAAAACACGAATTTTAAACAAAAGAGTTGAATTTTCAACCAAGATTTTTCAATCAATAAAGAAAAAATCTCATCTAAAATGTTGATTTTTCAAGACATAAAAGACGAATTTTTGAAAAAGCCAAAAATACTACATTTTTAGTTAAAAAAAATTCATTTTCGACAAAGGAAAACGAATTTTCAACCAAATATGTTAAATTTTCAACCAAAGAAATGAACTTTTAACTGAAATGATGCATCTTCAATCAAAAAAATAAATTTGTAACCAAATAGTTGAATTTTCAACCCAGAAGATGAATTTCATACCAAAAAAAGACAAATTTTCAACCAAAAGGATCAATTATAAAAAAAATGTCAACAAAAAGTGGAATAGTTAAATTTGTAGTTAAAAAAATTAATTTTCAATGAAAAAACTAATTTTCAACCAAAAAAATGAAATTTCAGCCAAAAAGATTAATTTTCTACCCAAAAAGAAATTTTTTAACAAAATACATGGATTTCCAACCCAGTATTTTAATTTTTAATGAAATTTTCAACCTAATAGTTGAATTTTTAACCAAAAGGGTTAAATTTCTGTAAAAAAAGGCAAATTTTCAACAAAATAGATGAATTTTCAACTGAAAAAGATAAATCCTTTGGAATCACTTTAAATTATTGAAATCTATTAAAAGTTTCTTGGAACCTTTTAAAATATTCTACATATTTAAAATATTTTGAAATTTCTTGAAACTTTTTAAAACGCTTTAAAATTTCTTGGAAGTTTTAAAACAACCATAAAATCTTTCAAATCCTTTGGAATCACTTTAAATTATTGAAATATATTACAAATACCTTAAAATATTTCAAATCCTTTCAAATCTTTTGAAATTCATTTAAACTTTTTAAAGCTTTTGAAAATTCCTTGGAATTTGAAAAAATAGCCTAATATCTTTAAAATCGTTTGGAATCCTTTCAAATTATTGAAATCTATTACAAATTCTTTGAAATATTTTAAAATACCTAAACAAATATTTCAAATACTTTGGAATCTTTCAAAAGCCTTTGAAACTTTTTAAAACTCTTCGAAATTCTTTGGAATTAAAAAAAAAACTAAGATCTTTCAAACCTTTTCAAATCCATTTAAATGATTAAAATGTATTAAAACTTCCTTGAAATCTTTTGAAATCCCTTGAAAGTTTTTAAAGATCTTTAAATTTCCTTGGATGTTTTAAAATAACCCTAAAATCTTTCAAATCCTTTGGAATCCCTTCAAATGATTGAATTCTAATTCAAATTCTTTGGAGACTTTTAAAATATCTTAGAATATTGCAAATGCTTTAGAATCTTTTGAAATCCTTTGAAACTTCTTAAAGCTCTTGACAATTCTTTGAAATAAAAAAAAATAAATAATAAAATCTTTCCAATTTTTTGAAAAATTTTGAAATCCCTTAAAATTTGTCAAGGCTCTTGGAAATTCCATGGAATTAAAAAAAATATCCTTAAATTTTGTAAGTACCTTCAAATTATTTTAATCTATTAAAACTTTCTTGGAATCTTTTTAAATACCCTAAAATATTTCAAAATAATTCGCGAAAATTCAGAAGTGAATTAAAGTGACTAAAGTGATACTTTAATTTTAAAAAGTGACTATCTTAAAAAAGTGACTAAAAAGTTATTTAGGATCAAAAAAAGTGGCTTAAAATGACTTTGTTGCAGCCCTGACTATTCTTGACAGTTACTTAAAATGCTTCTTACAAAAATGCCCTGACTTCTGACATTTCTTTTTAAAAATCCCTGACTTTTCCCTGACCAGCGGCCACTTGGTATAAAGTCTTTCACATTTCAATTTTGGATGTTTCAAATTAAATTAATTCAAACTTTTTGTCACCAGATTTTTAATAAGTGTCCTGCTAAATAAAAAGTAACAAATAGTAAAAGCTGGATACCTTCGAGCTATCGTAATCTTCTTGAAAAACAGGATTGTCCGACCTCATCGGATTCTCAGAGACGTCGCTCAAGCTTGCAGAGGAATTTCTATTGGAGAGAATATCCTTCCTGAAAAGGTCTCCTTGTTTATTTCGAGAGTCTTCATTTACGCCTAATTGCGCAATTTCCTCGTCCTCTATCATTCTGCTAATCAAGGCTGGATGATTACAGATTTGTCGTAATCTTAAAAGCAAAACCAGAATGTGGTACTGTTGGATATCTCCCTTGGTGTTTAATAGAGCCTTGTTCAGCTCGTCGAAGATCTCTTGGGGAACTGTAATGAAAGTTTAAAAACATAAATAAAATATATGTATTTCAAATAGACTTCGTTAATTATTTTATTTTATTTATTTTTTTTTTAATGCTTTTGAAGCAATTTGAAAGCAATTTTTTATTATAAGCAATTCTATTTTTAAAAATTAAACAAATATAAAAAAAATTAAATAATTAATTTAATTTAGTTAATTATTAAAATTATAAAAGCCACACAGAATCTATTGGAGGAAAATGGAGAGGAAATGGAGAAAATAAACTTAAAATAGAATACCCCTGGTGGACAAATTTTTATAAAAAAAGTACAAAAAACTAAAAGTATTTTTACAGGAATCTATAAATAAATACAATAAATTACAACCAAAATTCCAGGAAAGGACAAGTTTTTTCTATGATTAAGACGAATTTTGTACTTTTTTGTGTTTTTATGTAAATTGTTGCATTTTATTGTAGTTGTAATTTTCTACAAGAATTTACAAAAAAAAAATTACAGCTACAAGAATCTACAGGAATTTACATTTTTTATAACCAAAAAGTTGTTCTTTTTCGACCTATGATGACAAATATTTAGAATATTGCAATGAGATCATTTTAAAAAGATCGCTATTACAAAAAGATTAAAAAGATCGCTATTACAAAAAGCTTCTATGTTTAAACTTTAAAGGAATGGTAGAATATTAAAAGACAATGATGAATAATCGTTATTTAAAAAAAAAACACCTTAAGTTTGAAGTTTTTTTTTTTTCAAATATATAGCAATCGATTGGACACCATATATGTCATTTAAAATTATGTAATTGCAATATTCTCAATAGTTGTCATCCTAGGTCAAAAAAGAAACAACTTTCAGACTGAAGATAAAAATTGAACAATTGAGAAAGAATTGATCACGGTCCTTGAAAATAAAAGGTTCGAACTCTTGAAGATAAAAAATGTTTCACTTGAAGTTATAAAAACTGAACCGCAAATTAAGACACTCAAAGTGAAATACATACTTTTGAATTTTAAACTTTTAAAATTAGAGCTTAAAAAAATGGTAATTCAAACGCTCAATAATTTACGCGTATGAAATGGAAGCTTTTAACACTTTTCAACTGACAATTTTTTAATTAAAAGCCGTTAAACTACACAATTTTAACTTTTATACTTTTAATTTATAAACTTTCAAAATTATATCATTTCAAGCAATTTTAAGCTAGAAATATTAATTTATACATTAAAATTTGTTTTGAAGTCTTTTTAAATATTCTCTTAAGAATTTGTTTTAAAAAAATAATTTAAAAAATTTCCAGAAATCTAATTATAATATTATTATCTTGGAACTCGAATTTTTCCTACAATTTTTTTAAAATCCCTCAAAAGTAAAAAAAACTACCTTGAAATCATCCAGATTCTTTTTTTGACAAAATTATTGTTAGTTTTTCTAGGAATTTTGATAAAAATTTTTTATTCATTTAAAATCTTTTTTTGTGTTCGAAATCTTCAAAAATCTACATTCTGTATTAAATGGTTTGAAATCTTTTCAGGTTTTAAATTATTATGGAATCTTCTCAAAACTTCTAAATACATTTTAAACTTGCTCGATTATTTTCCAAGTTAATAATTGTTCAATTGTCATTTATTAATCAAAAAAGTTGGTTTTAAATCTTTTTAAATAGTCTCTTAAAATTAATTTTTCAAAAAAAAAACATCATTTAAATTTTCCCAGCAAAATTGAGAATTTATTTTTATTTTCTTAGAACCTTTAAAGATCCTTGAAAAGCTTCAAAATTTTATTTCGAAACCTTCAGAAATCTAAATTTAGTTTTTTATTTATCAAAAAAAATTTGTTGAATAGAAGAATTAAAATTTTAACGTTCGAAGTTAAAATTTAACACTCTGAAAATATTAATATTTCAAGGCTTTCTATTTGAAATAGTTCAGTTTAAAATTGTTTAGTTTTTAATATTTTATTTATAATTGCTCATTTGAAATAAAAAAGTAAAATATTACTAAATATTCAAAAAAATGTCATCCTTAATTAAAAAATTTCAAATTAAATGGTTAAAAATGTAATATTTTAGATTGAAACAATATTTGAATAGGATTTGGAATTGGATAAGGGCGTTTAATTATGAATCTATTAATTTGAAATTGTTTTAAAATTAAGAATAGTTTCTAAAGTTTTAATCGAATGTTTACATTTGTTTAACTACTGAGGTTTTCAAATTGAAAAATTTCTATTTTTAACGTTAAAATCTGTAGCTTGCTTAATTTTGAACAGATTCAGAATCGTCCTGTAAAATCAAGTCTTGTTGAATTTCCATTAAAGGAACTGCAGTTTCATGTGATTTATTATAACAGCAAAAATTCTTGGTAAAAGTGTATTATTTTTTTTTTAATTGTAGTTTCTTATAGAAACTTATATATTACATATACAAATTTACAGTATACAAGTCGGAATGTTGATGCGGATTCTAGAAGTATTGTTTGTAAAAATTTATATTTTTTTGTAATTTTCTACAATAATTTACGTAAAATTAAAAGTGTTGTTATGACGTCAAACACCTAAATAAAAAAATGTAGAATCCTGTAGTTTTCTATAATACCTTGTAGATTTTTATAACGAAGTAAAAATAAATATTAATAAAAAGTTATACAAATTTTTGAATTGTAGAAACTTATACTTTACTGTTAATTTTTTTACTTTTCTACAAGAAAATACAAGAAAAAAAATTAGCTATTTTTTACAAAAAAGTACAGATTTTAACAAAAAATTACAGTTGCAGAAATGTTGTACTTTCTTGTAAACATTTTTACCACCAGGGACGTTTAGAAAAAGAAAAAGGATTATAAAAAAATAAAAAATAGATAGAACAGGGTTTAAAAAAGCATAAATATTCTTAAATTTAAACATTATTTAATTTTAAAATAAAACTTTTGTTCCAATTTGGATTGACATGAATGTTAATGAAATTTTTTTATTGATTATGGTTCCCGGACATTCCAAAAATATTTTAAGATGAAAATAAAAATAATCGATCGGACCCTTTTTAAACAAAGTCGATTTTTGTGTTTAATTATAATTTGAAACACATTTTCCTTAAAAAGAGGTAGTAAATGTTAACTAATATATATATTTTTAATTTTGTTTTTTTAACTGATTATATTTATCTGACATCCCACGAATATTTTGAAACAAAAATTAAAATAATCATTTAGAACCTTTTTGACCACAGATTTTTGGATTTAATTGATTCGCAATGCAAATCAATTTTCAACCAAATAGTTGAATTTTGAACTAAAGAAGATCAGTTTTCCACCGAAAATCAAGTAATTAAATTTTCAGTTAAAAAACTAATATTGCATAAAAAAAAGCAACCAAAGTGATGAATTTTCAACTAAAATGATCACTCTTCAACCGAAATAGATGAATTTTAAACCAAAAAGATGAATTTTTGATAAAAGATTTTAAATTTCAACTAAATAGTTTTATTTTCAACCAAAAAGATGAATTTTCAAACAAGAAGACTAATTTTTAACTGAAAAAGAAGACTTTTCAACAAAATATATGAATTTTCAACTAAATAGTTGAATGTTCAACTAAAAGACAAATTTTCAACCAAATAGTTGAATTTTCAACTAAAAAGGATCAACTTTCAACCAAAAATGGAATAGTTAAATTTTCAGTTAAAAATAATAAATTGTTAACTAAATTGATGAATTTTGAAGTAAAAGGATGGATCTTCAACTGGAATAATTGAATTTTAAACAAAAAAAGATGAATTTTCCACAAAATAGTTGAATTTTGAACTAAAAAAATAATAATTTTCAACCGAAAATGGAATACTAATAATTTTAGTTAAAAAATTAATTTCAAACCAAACGTAAGAGTTTTAAACTAAAACAATGAATCTTCAACTGAAATACTTGAATTTTCAAACAAAAAAATTAATTTTTACTAAGAAAGATCAATTGTCAACCAAAACTTAGATCATTAAATTCTAAGTTAAAAAAATCAATCTTTAACCAAACAGATGAATTTTCAACCACAACCATGGAATTTTCAATTGGAGTAAGTTACATTTTCAGTTGAAAAAATTACTTTCAAACAAAAAAAAATAACTTTAAAAAAAATAGTTGTAAATCTTTAACTGGAATAAATGAATTTCTGACTAAAAAGATTAATTTTCAATCAAGAAGATTAATTTCTACCAACAAAGGCGAATTTTTAACTAAAAAAGATAATTTTTCAACCAAAAATTAAATAATTAAATTTCTAGTCAAAAAATGAATGTTCAACCAAAGAGATGAATTTTTAACTAAAATTATGGAATATTCAACTGGATTAATAGTTACATTTTCAGAATACAAAAATAATTTTGAACCAAAAAAAATCTAAAGGAAAAACAAGTTTTCAATTAAAGAGCTCATTTTTCAAACCAAAAAAATGCATTTTTAATTAAAACGATGAACCTTCAAGCAAAAAAAACAAACAATTTAACAAAATAGTTTAACTTTCAACCAAATAATTTCATTTCCAACCTAAAAGATGAATTTTCAACTAAAATGATCAATATTTAACTGAGTTTTCAAACAAATAGATTAACTTTCAAAGAAAAAGATAATTTTCTACCAAAAAAAAATCATCGATTTTTTAACAAAATACGTGAATTTTCAAAGAAATAGTCGAATTTTCAATTAAAAACGACAAATGTTCATCCAATTTGTTGAATTTTGAAATTGAAAGGATCAATTTTCAATAAGAAATGAAATAGTTAAATTTTCAGTTAAAGAAATTAATTCTCAACCATAATGATTAATTTTCTACAAAAAAAAAAAAAGATGAATTATCCACAAAGTACATCGATTTTTAAACAAATAGTTTAATTTTTAAATGCAAAATATCAATTTTCAACCAATATTTGATTTTTTTACCAAAAAAAGATAAAATGATTTTCAACAAAGTAGTTACATTCACAACCAGAGATGAATTTCAAATTAAAATGATGAATCTGCAACCAACAAAATTAATTTTTAATAAAAGAGTTTAACTTTTAACCTAGTAGTTGAATTTTTAACTAGTAAAAGACGAATTTGCAACGAACAATGTAACAAAATATTCTATTATAATTCAGCAATATTTTTTCTTTGAACTACTACTTCTACTCTAAAAACGGCTTGAAGTACTTTCTTCATCTAAAATTTAAAAGAGGGAACTTTGAAATCGTTACCAATTCTGACTTGGAAGAGGGATTTTTTTTTAAATTTTTTTCTTCTAAATCCGAATAATTCTTTTTAAAAATTCCCGTTCCATGTAAAAAATTCCCTAGTCCAAGTGAAATTATATCTCTTTACGGAAAGTCCCTGTCCTAAAATAAAGAAGATAATTATTTTCTAAAATTCCCTGTTCCAAGTCAGGTAAAGGAGTATGCGAATAAAACGTGATAATATCAATTCGATTATCAAACTCAAGTCAACGAAAAAAAAATCTCACAGAGCAACAAATTTGCAAAAGAATTTGCTGAAGAATTGTTACATTCTTTAAATCGTACGATAAGCTCTCTTTTTAATTAATAAAAAGCAAGCGGTCATTTCTCGGGTTTTCACGATAAAATGTTTAATTTTCTATGTTAAGGCAAGTGCATTAAATAATAAATAATAAGTTCTCTTGAAGAATAATAAATTATAATTCAATTAGAGTAACCTGAGGTAATCTGAAAATCTAAGATCAATGAACTGTGAAATAGTAAATAAATCCGTAACCTAACAAACACACTTATATGTCCTGCAACTGTAGATAAATTAGAAATCACTTTTAATTGATAAAAATTATTAAAATTATGAAAACTTGAATTTTGCTATGATCAGAAGTAAATTCCCGGTTTTTAAATTAAATTCCCGGTCATTTCCCGGTCAGTAAAATTCCTGGTCATTTCCCGGTTTCCCGGTCAAGTCGCCACCCTGATAAGTGTTATAAAAAAAAAAACTCACTATTGTCATCCTTGGTAAGGGTCCTCAAGTCCTTCTTCTGTTTCGTGCTATGAACAAGTTGGTTCAGGGTATACGAAATTCGTCCTGCCCTCCTGTCCCTCTGCACGAGGAACTGAGCGAACATCGTTCGAGAGTAGGCCAGAAGGGTTTTATAAACTTGTGTTTCTTCCTCATCCAGCTCAATTTCAATGGTCTCGACGATTCTAGGAGGCAAGGGCGGCATCTCACCACTCGCCTGTAACTCGTCCTTTGTTCGTCGCATTACGAGCGATTTTAAAAGCGTTGTAATTCGCATTATTCCTGATCTAGACCCCCTCATGGTACTATTCCATATCCGGATATCGTCCCATGGATGGCACCCTAAAAACTTCAGGATGGCGTAAATGTCTAGTGGCCTATTATGAACAGGTGTCCCCGTCATGGCCCATCTTTTATGCGACTTTAGCATACAAGCCGATTCCGAAATGTTGGTCTTCGGATTTCTGATCTGGTGTGCCTCGTCCAACACAACTCGCTTCCAGTAGACCTATAACATACATTTTCATAGAAATTCAATATTAATCACTCAATTCCTTTAGGAAAGTTTACTGCTGACGAAAAATTAAGAGGGATTGACCACTCAACTTTTCAAAGATTTCAACAAAGATACCAAATCATTTCGAATATTTCAAAATATTTCAGGAGATTTCGCAGATTTCAAAAAGATTTCAGGAAGATTTCGCCAAAATTTAAAAAAATTGGAAGATATTTCAATGGTTTCACAAGGATTTCACAAAGATTTTAAAAATTCCTAAAGTCTTCAGATTTAAAAAGATTTCAAATACTTCGCAAGGATTTCAAAATATTAGAAAATATTTCGAAGGCTTCAACATAATTCTACGATTTCAAAGATTCCAAAAGACTTCATATTTCAAATACTTCAGAATCAAGGATGTCACAAAAATTTCAAACGATTTCGCAAAGGTTTCAAAAGATTTCAAAGATTCCTAAAGTCTTCAGATTTAAAAAGATTTCAAATACTTCGCAAGGATTTCAAAATATTAAAAAATATTTCGAAGGCTTCAAAATAATTCTACGATTTCCCAACGATTTCAAAAGACTTCATATTTCAAAATATTTCAAATACTTCAGAATCAAGGATTTCACAAAAATTTCAAACGATTTCGCAAAGGTTTCATAATATTTCAAAGATTTTAAAGATTCCTAAAGTCTTCAGATTTAAAAAGATTTCAAATACTTCGCAAGGATTTCAAAATATTAGAAAATATTTCGAAGGCTTCAAAATAATTCTACGATTTCAAAGATTCCAAAAGACTTCATCATTCAAAAAACTTCAAATACTTCAGAATCAAGGATTTCACAAAAATTTCGCAAAGGTTTCAAAAGATTTCAAAGATTTTAAAGATTCCTAAAGTCTTGAGATTTAAAAAGATTCCAAATACTTCGCAAAGATTTCAAAACATTTAGACATATTTCGAAGGCTTTAAAATAATTCTACGATTTCCCAACGATTTCAAAGATTCCAAAAGACATGATATTTCAAAAAATTTCAAATACTTCAGAATCAAGGATTTCACAAACATTTCAAAAGATTTCGCAATCGTTTCAAAAAATTTCAAAATATTTCAGAAGATTCCAAAAGACTTTCGATTTAAAAATATTTCAAAGATTTCACAAAGATTCCAAAGGATTTACAATATTTCACAAAAAAATTTTAATTGTAAGAAAATTTCAAAAAATTTCAAGGATTTCAACGATTTTGCAAAAATTTCAAAATATTATTGAATATTTAAAAAAATTTCGCACATTTCATAGATTTTACAAAGATTCCAAAAGATTTACAATATTTCAAAGATTTTAAAGATTGCACAAACATCTCAAAAAAATTGACCAAAATTTCGCAAAAATTTCAAAATATTTTAAATATTTCTGAGATTCGAAAATATTTACATATTTCAGAGAATTTCAAAGATTTCGCAAAGATCTCAAATATTTCAGAAAGATTCGCACGATTTTACTAAAATTTTAAAAGGTAGGCAAATATTTTAATGATTTCACGAAGATTTTAAAAATACCAAATGTCTTCAGATTTCAAATTATTTAAAAAGGTGTAAAAGATTTCAGAAAGATTTGAAAAATCTCATCAAAAGATTTCAAAGACTTCAAAACACTTCTACGATTTCCCAAAGATGTCAGAGATTCCAAAAGACTTCATGTTTCAACAATTTTCAAGCATTTCAGAAAAATGTCATGGATTTTGATTGCAAAAAATTTTAGAAGGTTTCAAAATATTTCAAAGATTTCGCAAAGATGGAAAAGCTTCCAGAAAGATTTCAAAGATTTCAAAAGACTTTAGATTTCAAACAATTTGAAATAATTCAGAAATATTTCAAGGATTTCAAATAGATTTCAAAAGATTTTGCAAAGATATCAAAAGATTTCAAAAGATTCCAAAAGACTTCAGATTTCAAATTTGTTTAACAATATTTCAAATATTTTGAAAGATTTCACAAAAATTCCAAAATATTTGCAATAATTCAAAGATTTTAAAGATTTCACGAAAACCTAAAGAAAATTCACCAAAATTTCGCAAAAATTTCAAAGGATTTCAAAATATTTTAAATATATCGCAAAGATTCGAAAATATTTCAGAGAATTTCCAAAATTTCGCAAAGATCTCAAAAATTTCAGAAAGATTTATAAGATTTTACTAAAATTTTAAAAGGTAGGCAAATATTTAAATGATTTCTCAAAGATTCCAAAAGACTTCAGATTTCAAAATTGTTTAAAAATATTTTAAATATTTTCAAAGATTTCACAAAAATTCTAACATATTTACAATAATTCAAATATTTTAAAGATTTCACGAAAATATAAAAAAAATCCACAAAAATTTAAAAAGATTTCAAAATATTTTTAATATTTCTCAAAGATTCGAAAATATTTACATATTTCAGCGAATTTCAAAGATTTCGCAAAGATCTCAAAGATTTCAGAAAGATTCACAAGATTTTAATAAACTTTTAAAAGATAAGCAAATATTTTAATGATTTCACAAAGATCTTAAAGATACCAAAAGTCTGCAGATTTCAAAATATTTAAAAAGATGTAAAAGATTTCAGAAAGATTTGAAAAATCTCAAAAGATTTCAAAATATTTCTACGATTTCCCAAAGATGTCAGAGATTCAAAACGACTTCATGTTTCAAAAATTTTCATGCATTTCAGAAAAATGTCATGGATTTTGATTTCAAAAAATTTCAGAAGGTTTCAAAATATTTCAGAAGATTCCAAAAGACTTCAGATTTGACACAGGTTCCAAAATATTTACAATATGTCAAAGTTTTTAAAGATTTTAATGATTTAAAACTGTTTTTTTTTTAATATTTCAGAAAATCACAGGATTTAAACATTTCAAATATACCAAAAGAATTCAAAATTTTTAATATATTTGAAAAGATTTCGCAAAGATGAAAAAGATTCCAGAAAGATTTCAAAGATTTCAAAATATTTCAAAAGACTTTAGACTTCAAACAATTTGAAATAATTCAGAAATATTTCAAGGATTTC